>VMDR010010489.1:0-30710 GCA_007922815.1 Macrotus californicus | reverse complement strand
TTAATGTCAGCATTAGAAAGCACCTGGAAAACAGAAAGAGGAAAAACAACTTCTGAATGAGGTAATATAAAAACACCATTCTTAGGACTGCACTGAATTATTCAAAAACATAATGAAATTCCAGGAAACATCAGATGCTGCAGGTACATGAAAATAATTTTGTTTTTATAACCAATTTCAGGCAGATAAATACTAGAATCCTTTCCAATTTCTCCCTATGAAACTGAAGTGTCACCAAGATTTACAGCCCCTCAAGTTCCCTTTTCAGAGGAACATTCATTTACATAAACAGATAATCCGAGATAAAATTTTCCATTAGACAAAGGTGAAATGGATCAATTTTCTCTGCCAAGACAAATCTTAAATCTTGAACAGATAGGGTCATTATTACACCAGCCCCATTTCAGAAATAATGTATTTTTTAAAAATCAGCCGATAGCAGCCATTTCCAGCTTTCCAATTATCTTTAAGAAAAGCTTATTCTGTGGACAATAAAGCACATTACTGCACAATATGATACAGTCCATAAAGATCACAATGTTTTATGAAAGGTTAAAGAAAGCTCAGCACATTTAGGGGAATGTCATAACCCGCAAAGTCTTTCAAGACATAGCTGACGCCGCGGGCATGCTGTGCAAGTACTGTGCTGGGCGATGCGGCACTCCTTTTTCAGTACCAGAACAGTGAAGGAGAAAGCATATGCCAGCATGACTCCACCACAAATCCTGGGTATCCTACAGATAAGATGGGAGAGGAAATCAAATCACAAGAAACACCTCTCATTTTGAAGCAACTGTTGTAGGAGAGTTATGTGCTGGCAAGAAGGCAACTCTATTTTCTTGGTGCCTAGTGGTCCGCTGTCTTGTTTTCTCTTCAAGCAACTTTTCCATGCTGTTTCATTAATAGTAATAAAGCTATATAGAGAATTTTTAAAAAGGCCTCTGATTTTTTTTCTCATTCTTTGTAAAATGTTCTACCAGCTATAAGTGACTAAAGAGCAAGAGATAGGTGCAGTGATAGTCACTGGTTTAATTAAGTAAAAGAAGTCAAAACTTCTCAGATGGCCAATATCAAATGGCTTCAGTATAAGGGTGTGGGATTTGGAGATCAGTCCACAGATTCTTCTGTACTAATAATCAACCGCACGAAGCAGTTTCAGAGCCCAATGCCCCCTTATCGGATTTGAAGAGGAAGAGTTCACTGTACAGCGAGTACTGATCGTCTATTGTGGGCAAGGCTACAAAAGGGACGGGGGACACAGGAGATTCAGTCTCAGTCCCCGAAGGCATTTACAGAGATTGTGGTGGTTGAGGGTGTCCTACAGAAAAAACTGTCAAATTGAGATTAAAATTAGAATGTAGAACAGGACGGGAGATGATCCAGTCAGATTTACTCAATTTATAAGGACCCTACAAGAAAACATCATCCTGCAAACACCCAAAATTATAGCTTAAGAGAAATAAAAGCTTTGAAGATGCTTCAGATAGCCACTGATCACTTAGCCACTGAAAGCTTAGACCACATTGTCCAGGGATGGGAAAAATAGCTGCACATGTTAAATACAATGAAAAAAGAAAAGAAATTATGTAGAAGAATCCACTCAAGTTTTTATTTTATAAACTTGTTTTTTAAAATAAAATTTAGTTCCTTTATATCAAGTACAGTCTTCTAGATTATACAACTAAAAGTAGATTAAGTTTAGAAAATAAATTATCCTTGACATCATCACAATCCAATTACTTACACTATTTGAATATTCTATTTAGGGGAAACAGCAGAGGCTGAGCCAAATATGCTGTTTATTCTTCTAATCGAATAGATCACTTAGGAGATGTGTCTCAGTCTGTCCAAGCCGCTATGACAAAGTACCACAGACTAGACGGCGTATAAACAATAGAAACTTATTTTTCACAGTTCTGGGGACTGAAAGTCTGAGATGGCCAGGCGAGGGCCCTTTTCCAGGTCCCAGTCTTCTGGTTGTGTCTTCACACAGGAAAGGGCTACAAAGCCTTGTGGGGCCTCTTTGATAAGTATGTTAATCTCATTCATGATGGATCTGCCCTCCTGACTTAACTGTCTCTCAAAGGCCTATCTACTAACGCTATCACATCGGGCGTTAGGGTTTGGACACAAGTATTTGGCGGGTCCACATATAGACCATAACAGTACATGAGAAGAAACTGGAGAGAAGGAAAATTTCTTTGTTCTTCATTTCCAAAAGGCCAAAGTCTCTATATGATGGGTCAAAATAGTGTGGGACAAAGAATGAAGTTCCTCGGTGGTCATCTGGATGACAGAGATTTATAGATGAAAAGATGAGATTAAATTGCATATTTCTGGGGCTGAACAGTTAGACTGAAGAGGTAAACTTTTCTCCTGATTAAACATTCTCATGTAGCACTGGAGAGAGGAAACCAAAACACCAGCAGTTCCCTCCCAAAGTTGTCCACACTGAACTTCCTGTAATGCTATCCCCTCCCTCCCTCCCTTCCATTTTTCAACTGCCCAGAAGAGGGAACATCAGGGAAAAGTCCAGAAGAATTTCCCCTTCCATGGCCATGTAACCGGTGAATGACAGAGCAAAATACTTAGTAAGAATAGAAAATAGGAGTCCTCAGTCACGTAATGAGATACGAACAATACTTTTCCACTTACTATTGGCACAGGCAGTTTGGGAACAAAACTCCTTGATGAGTACTTGGAAGACGATCTCTCAGGGTGCCAGGCTGTGCTCTGAAAAAGACAAGCAGAGAAATGTGTTTGTTTTTCCAAAGATGGTGGGGTTTGGGGGAGCCGAGCTAGGAGGAAAGCAGGTGGAGCCCTGAAAACAGATGTGAGATGCACAAAGTGATATGCCAGTCTTCCAATTTTTTAGGAAGGCCCACAAAATACCATATGTTTGATGTAAGTAGATTTTATAGAGAAACAAGTAAAAGAGCTAAATAGTAACTTGAAGTGAAAACACTGAAGCACCTGCGAGACTGTGAACCCGTGAGCCAACGGCATCCGGAGAAATCATCGGTGATGCCTCTGCGCTAATGGGCAGTGGCACTGGGGCTGCTGTCAGCTTCCTAAGCTGCCTTTGGTTCGCACGGGTCTTTACAAGATAAGTCAAAAGGAAAAAATAAGTAAGGGACTTGTGGTATCATTTTTACAAGCACACTTTTCTGAGTACAAGTGCACCTCAAATGTCATTTTAACTTTTTATGTGCACGTAAATAGCTATTATTTCAGCTGCTGGAATATTAGTCATAACATCTAACGATGTGGAGATTGTTGCCTTATAAAACTCACAGCTGGGTAGCTACATGGCTCAAGGCAAAAGCCTATTTTAAAATCCATTGCTTTAGGAGGAGAATGTTTATTAAAACATTATATCTATTAAAAATATATGATGCATCATTGGTCATTCTCTGTGTTGCAGTGCCAGCCACAGTTTTTCCAGCAAGGCTTTTTGAGTTGATACCTGAAAAGCTGGCAAGGTCCTTGGCCTCATAATTTACCAGCCCATCAAAAAATAAATAAATCTCAATAACCAGAGAGTAAATCACCAAAGGTGCCTGCACAGCAGCCCGTAAGCTCATGTTTACACAGGCTGCATGGAGGTAGCTGTGGCCGCCAGTCACATACTTCTAAGCTTGTAGGGAAATGAAGGTTCAAAAAGGAATAAATGCTTGATCTCCCTGTAACAGAAGTTAAATGAATTAATAATAAAGAGTGGATGAGGCTGATATTTGTGAAATATAGACATGAGATGGGGGAAAAAAGGAAAGGCTAACAACTGGGTGGCAAGGGCCAAATAAACATGAAGTAAGGCTGGTAATTTTACGTAAGTAAACTAGAATCTACCTTCAGTTCTCCAACGTTACGTAAGTTATAGAAGAGAATGGATTTTTCATCAACTTCACAGCAACAAACTAAGAATAACTTGCAGGGGTAAAGAACTTCTGAAACTCCTGCTTTTTTAAAATGTGCCATCAGCCTAACCCTGCTGCCTACTTTTGTTTAAAAAGTTTACTTAATCTATGTATTTTCTATCACAAAAAATATTTGATAAAAATATACATTGGATCTGGACCCAGTAGAAGTTCCATAAACATGTCACATGGAACCTAAGTCCTTTAATTGTGCTTACTTTCCTTTCTGCTACCCAACCTTGCACAATTATTTTGCTTAATACTATTTCCATCAGAGTAGACAAAGGAAGGCAGAGATAAAAATCTTAAGAGAGGGTGAATATGACAAGGCATGTGGAAGTTTTTAAAAAAAGTCAAAATCTGAGATTTAACAGAGGCTTATCTTTGACCTTTAACCATCTTTATTCTTTATTTTTCACCCTCATGGGGATGGAGAATCAATGGAAAAGGTCATTACTAGAAAGTGGAACTAAGTAATGAAGCAAGTAACTTTGCTTAAGTTAACTTGCTTACCTTAAGTAACTTTGGCTAAGCCAATGGCCTAGAAGCTGTAGATCTGCCTTTCTGGAACCCAATCCTATGCTCCACTTCTGTTCTCTCTTTCTCTGCCCTAACTCATTCACTAGCCTGCAGGATAGCTCTGGCGCTCCACCCAGCACCCTGCTTTGGGACTGAGCTACTCATCAACCTGGCTGCCCAGATACACTGGCTGTCTGGGTGGGTCACAGCTGAGTCCCTTCTACGAAATTGCCATCAGGGGAAGGGAGCTGCCTCATCCCTAAATTAAGCAAACTCCCCTGGGACAGCCACATACCCAGTGACGTGTCAACATAGAGGTACAAAGGCTCAGTTCCCTCACCTCAACTCAGGACATGTTTGAAGGGCTTTTCATGCTTCAGAGCTTCGTGTTGGATGGGCTTAGGCATCATTGTGACTGTGTCACAGTCCCACTCTCCTGACCAATCCTGCTTCCCAAACAGGTACACACAGGTATCTGGCTCAAAGTCAACGTCCCAGAACCTACCCTAAAGTGGGTCCCTCAACTTTCAGCAAACTTTAGACGGGAGCCTAAAGAGAAAAAGCTTCATTAAGAACCTCTCATTGTCTATCTATTGCTACATTTTTGTCCATGACCCCTCCTTAGTGCCCTATCTACAAGGCACCCAGTTGCTAACAGCCACCTATTGTACATTTACTGAGGGAGAGAAATCATAATGAGCTTTATAGAAAAGTGGGACTTGAGAATGGAGATGTGGAATAATTCAGTAGCATAGCAAAATATATTGATACCATCTCATTCAACACTCATTGGCCTTCCTGGGGGTAATCTTGTTCGTGTTTGTGGAGCAGGAAAAAGAAATAGAGCTGAAAATAAAAGCTAGTGAAGATTCCCAACAGGAAATAGACAAATTCTAACCAATTTCCACCTCAGTAAATCAGTACCTTGAATCAAGTTGTTGCTGTAGCCCCCCTGGGACCGCACCATCACTGGAAATTTCAAAGCTTTCACATATCCAAGTGTTAAAAGGCCCAGGTCTTCTCCACTCACCAAGTCCTTTCTCCAGCTACCAAATCATTATAGGTAAACTTATCCTCCCATCCTTAGAGTAGTTCATCCAAACTTATTTGGAGAAAGAATGTCTCAAAATGTAAGAGTTTTTAGTTTGGTAACTGTGACATACTACTTTCCTATGGCTGCTGTACCAAATTACTACAAATGTAGTGGCTCAAAACAAGGGAAAGTTGTAGTATCATTCTATAGTTCCAAAGTCTAAAATGGATCTTACACCCAAAAGTCAAGGTGTTAGCAGTGTGATGCTTTTTCCGGATCACTAGGAAAGAGTCTAATTCCTAACTTTTCCAGCTTCTAACGGCTGCCCGCATCCCCTGGATCTCGGACCCATCCTCCATCTTCAAAGCCAGCAGTGTAGCATCTTCAAACCTCTCTCCCTCTGCTTCCATCATCACATCACCATTTTCTTATTTTGACCCTCCTGCTCCTTCTTATAAAGCCCCCTAGTATCATATTGCTCTCACTGAATAATCCAGGACAGTCTCTTCATCTCAAAATCCTTAACCACATCTACAAAGTCTCTTATAAAAAATATGTAAGTCAACAATTCATACGTTCCAGGCATTAAGACAAGGACATCTTGGGGGAAGAAGGGGCATTATTTAGCCTATCATACAAGACTATTCATTTTTCCAAGGAAATGAACACTCTAAATCCTCCAGGAGAACTAGTTTTAAAGTTCAAATCACAGTCCCACCTCATAAATATTGGCTCAGTCTCTTCGCCTCAGTGCTACAGCTACATAATCAAATATCATTGTGCTACTAGAAGTTCGTCCACTCAGCAGCCTGGATTCTGTTAACTCAGCTGGGAACCAACAAATTTAATTAAACTGTATTTGTTAAAATCTTTCCCAGGTTTACAGGGGCAGAGAGCTAGAACCACAAACTTCTTTTGGACAGGCAAAAACTAAAACAACTTTTTGACTAAAAGTACAGTCAAATATTTTGATGCACGGTTCAAGAATCAAAGAAAAATGGAATTACAGAATTTGATAATTAGAAAGAAGGAAGAAAAAGAAGGAGGGAAAAAAGGACAATGATTTTGACTTCCATCCTGTACTAGACATCACACAAGTCACTTTGCTACATATTATGTTATATCATCCTTAAAAATACCCTGACTTATCAGGGTGTTGGTCCTATTTTTATAAATCCGAAAACTAAGGTTCAAAGAGATCTGGTATATCCGCTCAAGTTCAGACACATAGTACAGTCAGCACTTGACTAATGAGGATGGTCGGGGAGAAGAAAGAAAGCCTTATGAAATCCAAAACCCTGATTAAATAAAAACTAGACAGAACCTGGTACCAAATAAATTAATACAGACATATTTTCTTGTAAATATATCTAATACTTAGGAACACATTTACCACACCCCAGATGTCCAGAAGTGTAAAAATGTTCCTAGCACAATTCATTAGGAACACTAAACACCACGTGTCACTTGAGAAACTGTTAAAAGCTTGCTAAAAATCTAATTTTCATTTGCTTCTTAGTTAATCTCTTTTTTTAATGTTATAGCAAAACCAAGTTGGCAGAGAAGCAGTATCAGTACTTCAGCTTTCCTTCTTCCTTCCTTTATCACTTAATTTCTGTGTGGTGCTTGAATCCACAGTCCTCCAAACTTACTTTTTCCTTTGCATATGATAAACTATAGCTTGCCCTTTAAGGGCCCATTGACTCAGGGATGGGGCTCAAAACTAACCTGACTGTCCAGCTGGAGGAGTCTGATTGTTACCAGGCAGCTGCAAGCAATGAAAGCCTTCAGATATGTGGATGTCTGAACTGATTTGAGGTAACATTTATATTTATGTACTTTTAATGTACTTCCTATTAATCAAAAAAACACAGAACACAACACCAAACAACTGAGACATGACCATGACTAAGAAGCTGGGATATGAATGAACTTAGCTTTCCCGGATTCCCAAGCCTCTCCTGCTTAGCATCCATTGCCTAAAAAGCAGGAAATTCCACAGACATGTGCTTAACAGTTAGCTTAAAGCCATATAAAAACGCAAAATCATTTTTTAATTATGCAACTGAATAGGATCTGAAAGTTGTATGAAGTGAATTTTCACTAAAAGAACCACAAGTTACCATTTACTTTGAAGACATTTACAGAGATGTGTTCCTCAACAAGTCCTATCAGTGAGCTTGTCCCCTGCCTGGAGTGTGTCTCCAGCTCCTCTGACACCCACCCCACTCTATCACACACATGTGATACATGTGGACACATGTCATACATGCACACACACATGCACAAACACACCGCCACCTGGCTGGTTCTTTTCACCTCTCCTCGTCACTTCATCAGACAAGGTTCCAGACTTTCCAGACCAGTTCCAACCCCCCTCATCCTCTCATTGTCTCTGAATCTGCTATCACAATTGTCCATTGATGTATTTGTTACTAGACTAGGATAGTATTTAGGTGCCAGATTCTGGAACCAGTTTTCCTGGGTTCAAATGTCAGCTCTGTCACTTACTACCTGCAGGATCTTGAGCAAATTTCTTAACCGTCTGTGCCTCAGTTTCTTCATCTGCAAACTGCAGATCCACCTCCAAGGACCATCTGGTAGAACATGTGAGATAATAAAAGTAAAGCATTAGGAAAAGTATCGGGCACATGGTATTCTACAGCAGTGCTTGCTATTATTATTCATGAGCTGTTGATCTTCCCTCACTATACTACAAGGTGCACAAGGGCTAGAGCTGTTTCTTAGTGTCCCCCACTATTCTTCCAGCACCTAGATCTATGTTCAATAAATAATTTTAGAATAAGTTCAGAGGTGAAATCCAAGTTTCTCTGCCATCACCGAATCTGTCTACCTCATTCATGGACTCAGGCACCTTCACAACTGTTAACACTGCTGGAGCTGCCCGCACCGCCACTGCCCAGCACCTTTCCCAACACTTTCAGGTACCTTCAGTTCAAACAGCTGTGGCTACTTTTCAGGAAAAAAAAGAGTGGTAGTTCTAAAATAAAGTCATTCTAGCAGCAGCAATGCAACAGGTGTTTTGTTGATTCTGCTTTCATTTCAATGGTAATAAAATACTCTGGCTAACAGGGCTTAGCTGACAATGAAGAAGGCAGGAGTTTAAGCCTGGAAAGGAACAAAGACTAGAGAAATTCAACAAATACAAGTTCACAGCCAGTTTCCACCAACAAGGTGCTAAATAACAATAACAGTAATAATAAAGAAAACAATGAAAGTACTAAGATGCCTTCTAGGGAGGCAACATAGCAAAGATGTCACGAGCACAAGCTCTAGATGCTGATGACCTGGCTTCCAAGCCCAGCTCCATCATTTCACCAGCCGTATGATGCCAGCAAGTTTCTTCACTACGTGTTCCAGCTTCCTCATCTGAAAAATTAGGGCCAGAATTGTACCAGTCTCCTAGTGTTACCACAGGAATTTATTTAATTATTTTTTTACTTCAATATGACTTCTAATGAGGCTATTTTATTTACTTGGAACTCTAAAACTGATTGTTACAGTATACAAGACTAAAAGTTTTCATGAAGGGAATATTTTTAGAAGTAGACAAAGAATTAATTACCTTTGGTTAAGAACCTAGAACAATGAGTGGCACATTAACAGTATTCAATAAATGTTGGTTATTTTTGTTGATTCAAAGCATGTTATGACTGTTAAATTACCATGTGTTATGTGGAGCACCTGGTGCTGGATAGCTGTGGTTCAACAAAGGCCCACAACAGATACTGGAATATAGACGTTTATTACACAGAAGTCCTGGCCTTGAGGGAGGTCAAGGCAGGGTGTAAGCAGAGAAAGAGCTACAGGATCTGGGGCACATGCCTTTTTTAGGGTCAGTGGTTGAAGTGCCTTGGGGTTCCTGGGATAAGGCCAGATTGGTCAGTTCAAACCAAAAAGATTTGGAGTTTGGGGAGCTCCATGTGGGTCTTCTCTAAAGGGGGCACAAGTGAAGGTCCTAGTAGGCAGGGAAACTGTTGGATCACAGGGCTGATGGGGAAGTCATATCAGGTACTTATATTTGTTTATGACTCTTGCATGAGGAAACCATAGTGGATTAGCTTAAGGATAACAGGGACAAACAGAATAGACAGTTCAGAAACACACCCAGGCCTGTGGTCAATTGATTATCAACCAAGGCACCAAAAAAAAATCTTTTTGCAAATAGCACTAGAATGATTGGGTATCCATTCAGGAAAAAGAAATTAACCTCAACTCCTACCTCAAACCATGCAGAGA
This sequence comes from Macrotus californicus, assembly GCA_007922815.1. NCBI lineage: Eukaryota > Metazoa > Chordata > Mammalia > Chiroptera > Phyllostomidae > Macrotus > Macrotus californicus. The sequence continues at coordinate 20,981 of VMDR010010489.1, read as the reverse complement.
AACTAATGTGAGATGTAACACAGACCTCCACATAAATGCAAGGACCATAAAGTACACAGAAGAAAGCATGAGATAATATTTTCAAGAATTTAAACTTGATAAAGATTTTACAAAGAGAACAAATAAAATCGATAACCACGAAAAAGAATATCTTTCTAAAAGTTTCTTTACCACCATCTACTACACTGTCTCCCTACTCCCTTCCCCAACACCAAAGCTCTCTGTATGTAAGTAAGTGTTGATGTTGGTGGCGGTGACGTCAAAGGTGTGTTTTGTGGTGGTGGAGGTGGCAGCGGTCATGGCGGTTGTAGCACCTGCAGCACCAGCGGTAGAGCAGGAAGCACCGGTGCTGTGCTAGCAGAGGACGGAAGAGCAGAAGAGGGAAAAGAAAGAAGATAAGATGTCAGCTATCCCTCTACCTACAGACAAATATGAACAATTCCAGTTTTCCATTATTGCAAACGATGCTACAATGAATAGTCTTGTACATGTCTCCTTGTGTACATGAGCTAGTATATCTTTAGGGAAGAAAAGTAGGATTTGATGATCACAAAAACTGCCCACAAAGTTCTGGTACCTAGAGTCTATGAACACATAAATCATTAAAAACAAAGAAAGAATAAAGAAATAAAAAGATTGTTTAGGTGTGATTTTGAAAATGCCCACAGTTTAGTGAGAGAGAGATACATATACAAAAAAATCACATAATGATGGAGTAAGAATTTCAGTATAGGTACGTAAAGTTATTCAGGAGTAAAAAGTAGAAAACTGTCTAACAGAGTCAGCAATGGGTCACACACACAAGTTGAACTGAAACTTCAAGAACAAGTAATCTTCCAAACTGAGATAATCCAGGAGGGACAAGCATTAATATATCATCAAAAGTGTGGCCGCAAATCTCTCTTCATGTGCCATGTGGATATATGTTCCCCAGTAACTTCAGGAAAATCACAGAGGTTAGTTAAGGCTGAAAATAGTCCTCAGTGATTTTACATTTTACAGATGATGCATCTGAAGCCAAAGCCCAGACTGAATTTCCCCAAATCATATATTTGTTGGTGAAAAACTCAGGGGCAGAAGTCAGGCCCATTTTCTTTTAGTTCGCTATTATTCTATTACAATGAGCTGTCTCCATGAAGCAATAGGAGGGTTTTTTGTTTCAGTATTCCTACGACAATAAATATCCTTTTATCCCAAATACATCAGGTTCAAATAAATAATATTTTCAAATAACGTACAAAGATAATTTTATAGACTCTCTAGCACCATAAAAATTCTAAGAGGTTTTCTGATTTAGATTATGTTCTATTGTTAAATATGGCTCTTTTCATCTAGTTTTTAAAAACTGACAACTCACAAATGCTATGTAGAATAACTCTAGATTTACTGGACTATTATTAGCAGTGGAAACAATAAATTATTTGTTAACTCATCAAGTCACATCCCGCATGTGCACCCGGCGCGGTGCACTGCCCTAGACACTCTGGAGTAGACAAGAGCACAGCAGGCACTGCCACTTGACACCCATCACCCGCCCGGCAGCTTATCTGTGTTACTTGGTGGCTTAATTCAGGATATATGACATCTGAAATATCTAGATTTATATTCTGGCTCTACTTACTTGCTATGTGATCTTGGCCAAATAATCAAACCTCTTTCAGCTTTCATTTCCTCCTTTACAAAATGAAGTAATAATATTACCCAGTTTATGAGTTATGGTGAATATTAAATAAAATAAATTCAAAGCATTCATCATATGGCTTGATACACAGTAAGTGGTCATCAATAGGCATCAGTTGACATGATCATAACCCCCATTTTTATCATATCCATCCTGCCATGATGTTCTAGGTCTAGGTCTTAGCTCAGGTTCTCTAGTAAGCAGAGCCTGAATCAGGATAAGGCTGGTGCTATTTTTAAGATGTAAAACCAGGGCAGTAAAACTAAAGAAAAAGGAGAAATGAGGCAAGAAAGGATAGAAAGCCATGCAAGATAACCTGTTACCCTGCTGGCCACTGCTTCTTAATGAGTAATAAAAAGACACAGCAGGAGGATCAGATGAGCTATGGGGCTGTGTGGTTGGAACTGTCCACGGGAAAGAGGAAGACAGGGGCAGGACTATTTAATTTCTCCCTCCCATCTTCAGTTTCCCATTGGTCAGAGTTTGCTCCACAGGCGTTAACATGACACACTTCAAGGCTGTGATATCCAGCTCTTTGGGTGGCCACTGACGATGCCAGGTAACACAGGCAGTACTGTGAGATTTCTCTCAAGCGTGAAAGTGATGAGAGGAGTCAGGAACTCCAAGTGGTAGCCAGTAAGCGTGACTACCCTGCAGCAACCTCAGACAGTGGCAGCGTATCACTGTCAGACCACTGACAGCACGGTCTGGAAATCAGCATGCCAAGGGATTGTGAGGCAGAATGCAAGATCTGTGTCAGGTACACTCTGGTTCTCCCATACCAACTGCCTGAAAATAGAGGCCTCAAATAAAGATGTGTTAGTCAGGTTTTGCTGCATAACAAACAACCATCAAATTTCAAAGGTTTAAAACAAACATTTATTTTTCTCTCACAGGTCTGCTGGTCAGCAGTCAATTGACTGGGCTCATGTAGGGTCAGCTTGGCCCATGTTCACGTTGATTCCTTATATCTCTGATTCTGGGACCCAGGCAAAAGGAGCTGCGCCTACCTATGGCATGCTGTTCTCACGGAAGATGGCAGGAGAACAGTAAGAGAGGCCAATGGAAACTTACCATGTCTCTTAAAACTTCAGCTCAAAACCAGCACACTAACACTTCTGTGAAAACCAGCAATAGTAAGTCATAAAACTCAAGCTGATAGTCCCCATTCTTCTTCTAAAATGCCCATCAGTGCCCCTAGTATATAACCAACCAGCACTGTTAAATTTTCACATTTCTTCAGGATAATTTGTATTTATTAATACCTAAAGTAGCAAGGGTATTTATTTTAACTAATTTGGTTTCCATAATCACATTCTGAATCCTTTGTGGTATCTCTCCTTCTAAGTCATCTTCCTTGTACTGAAATTTAATTACTGAATACAATTTGAGTTTTATTTCATTAACAACACCATTTGTTCCAATTAACGCCCCCAGAGACAAAAAGACATCTAGATGTAGAACTCTAAGTACTATGCATTCATGAACCGGAATTAAAGTTCCTAAGCAATAGGGTTCTTGATACCCAGAATAGCCTAGTTGTTCCCTAGCCTTCTACTAGGCCCCATGTGTTTGCATAGTTAACACACTAAACTTTCTCCCTCTCCCTCTCCCTCTCTCTCCCACTACTGCCAGCATTGCAAAGTCACAATAGCTGTGGAGGAACAAGCTGTTCTGCCTCATGTCTCATCAACATTCCTTGCTCACTGTATCAAAACACAGAGAGCACACAGAGCAAATGCAACACCTCCCAAAGTTCCTACTGGGGGTTTTCTTCCTGTGAAACCATCCGCAGCTGCATAGTCAGAACATCAGAAGAAAGGTGAGTCCTCCAACTCAAATCCAAAAGAAGTCACAGCAAGCAGAGATGGATTTAACCTCTCATTTTGTCACTTGAAAAATAAAAATCTATTATGTAGGCCTGCATGAACTAATATCAAAATTAAAACTTGCAAACTAGTTTTGTGGGGTTTTTTTTACTAAAGGACGAATTTTAAATTATTACAGGGAGTTATACTCCAGGTTTATTTTTTTAAAAAGTCATCGAACTAACATTCTAACCCAAATCTCCTAAGTCACCTAGGGTTAATTTTAATTTCAAATAGCAACCATATTGTAGGCTGTCCTCTGCTGAGTACACAGGCTTCCTTAAGGAACGATAGGAGAAAAAGTTGACAAGATGATCAAAACCATTTCCATTCAAATCACAGTTCTGTTAATCAACCTCACCTTTTAAGACAGAAAAAAATCAATAGGAGAAAGATGAATCTAGTTCTCCACATTGGAACATATACAGAATTGAATATTTAATTTATAGTCTCTCTCTTATTCATGATCTTATAATTAAATTAACATCTCTCCCCATAAAACAGTTTTTATTTGCATGGTTAAATGAAATTTTCATTTAACATGAAAACAGTTCAGAGTTAGAATTAGGTTAATATCAGGAGTAATAGTTAATAATTAATAATTACTACTCTTGTAACTTACAGATGAGTGGCAATAAAAATAGCCAGAGAGAACATTTGCTAGAAAGTAATAATTCTTTTAACAGAACACTGGCGAGATGAAGTTGCCTTTTCAATAAAAGCCGAGATGACCTAACCCACCATTTCCCTCTAACAGTACTTCCACCTTCCTGCGGCACAAAGGGAGGAAGTCTTGTCCAGGTGTTTTTCAAACGGCTGTAAAAGGCCATAGTGCTTAGACACATGGGAAGATAGCCACGTGCCCTTCATTCCAGAACGCAGTTAGACCCGAAAGAGAAAGAGCTGTAATAGGAATAACATGGTAGGAAATATAATGCATAAAGTCTAAAATTTAAGCAATTGCAAATAAAGAAACTGATAATTACCTGATGGCAGAGGTCATGCCTAAAACTAAAAGGGCCAACTCAAAAGTGGATTATGAGAATTGTTACTTAATGCAGAACGTAGGAGAGAAAATGGTACAGTCAGGTGAGAAACAGAAGAGATTAAGAACCAGATGGACCTAATCTTGTCCATACTTTCATCTTGCTTTAAATATTTCACTTTTATTTTAGTAATGAGTGCTGAGTCAACACTAGCACCTCACATTAAGTATAACAAAAAGCACTTGTTTTTTTCAAATTTGCTGTTTTAGTCATCATGTGAAGAATTCCTCTACTTATCATGGTAAAGCCTATGCTGCTATCATTAAAACACCTAACAATACAGTGACTTAAAAAATAAAGTTTGTGTCTCTCATCAAATAGCTCTGAAGATAGCAATTCCATGTGGGGGAGCAGTTCTGCACCACCCCATCACGTGAGGCTCCAGGTCCCTTTCATCCTGCTGTTCCGCCATCCCTGGGGCATCACTGTCACCTGCATGACTGCCGCTGGATCACCAGGAAGTCCAGCTGGAAGAAGGGGAAGGTATGAAAGAGGCACGCCCACTGCCTTCAAGACTAGCAGCAGAGTGTGGACATCTCACTTCTCACATTCTATAGTGAGAACTTAGTCACACCCAAATGCAAGGGACTATAGGAAATGTGGTCTAGCATCATTTTTTTTAAGTCCCTATACTGGTAGGTCTCTTTATTATAGCTGCTTGTGCTTTTACTCTAATTTATGGGTACATGGAAGAATATGAGAACAAATTGTGTTGGACAGCTAGCAATCTCCATTATTTCCAAAGAATGGCATGAAAAAAATGATTTTATATTCATACCATTAAGATTCTGTATGTGAAAAATTATTTCTGTTCACAATCTGGCCCTAAATCATAGGGAAAAAAACTCAGTGAAAGGAATTTCAGGGATAATCTAGTTTAAACCTCTAACACATAAGAAAACTAAGGCCCAGAGACGTGAAATTGCCCGCTCAAGCAGCTGGTAAGAGAAGCAATACTAGAATCCATGTTTACACACTCTCAGTCCAATGTTCTTCACAGCCTGGCATGAACTGACTAAAATACACACTTGGCTAAAATATCTGAGCATTCTAGAGAGTCAATCAAAGAAGTTGAGGCTCCAAAGTTGCTTTTCCCCTTCCAAAATTAGGTAGTTTCATTAGATAGCCAATTACAAAGTCATAATAACTGTTAATGCTCTATTTTATATTTTAATATAAATAATTTATTGATGAAAGAGGAATTGGGAAGAACTGAGGGCTACCCTGTGCATTTAGCAGCATCCTTGGCTTCTACTCCCTAGATGCCTGTAGCATCCCTCATGCTCCCCACTTGTGACAACCAAAAATATCTCCAGACATGCTAAATGACCCTTAGGGATCAAAATACCTCCAGTTGAGAATCACCAATTTAGGCTGTTCGGAGAACAGAAAAACAGTCAAGACATACACAACAGATCTCAGACAAAGCAATGTGAGTGGTGAGTGAACAAAAATTTGTCCATTCCCATCGCTAGAACAAGGCTTGAAAAATATTCCCCAGTCTGAGTGATGGGAAGAGTCAGAGAAGAAATAACGAGAACATGCATCAGTAATGAACTCTGAGCAATTCCTTGGGCCAGTCTTAGAGAGGTGGCAACACCTCTAGATAAGTTTGTGGGGTTCAAGAATAGAGGAAGCTTGCAATCTATTATCCTACTGAAGTCCTGGAAGGTGCCAATATTCCACAGAAGAAATTGTTGCAGAATACCTGTACATAAACCACAACCCAGCATGCGTGGGAACAACAGTATCATTAACTCCTGGTCACTCAAAAGTGGCCCAGAATATGATTTCACTTATATGTGGAATCTAACGAACAAAGTAAACAAACAAAATAGAAACAGACTCACAGATACACAGAACAGAGTGACAGCTGTCAGGAGGGAAGGGTGTTACGGATTGAGTGAAAAGGGTGGAGGGATTAAGCAGCATGAACTGGTAGTTGCAGAATAGCCACAGAGACTAGTTTGCAGCACGGGGGATATAGTCAATGTCGAGATAACTGGGCCTGGATCCAGGTGGGCGATGGGTGCAGCAGGGAGGACCGCTCTGTAGAGTGCATGGTTTCCGACCACTTTGCTCTACATCTGAACTGGTGTGGAATGGTACTGAATGTAAACTGTGGTTAAAAAATAAAAGAGCGCCCTGGAAATAGTGGAGAAAATGTCAGCTCAGAAGGGGCCACATTGGTGGGAGCAAAGGTCATCTCAGCAGCAACGAGAGAGGAGCACTGACAGGGGACCAGGCTAACCAGGAGACAGCTCAGAATGTTAAGGGTCTGATGTCCCCAACTCAACATCACTACTTGCTGCTACTTAGGGCCACTCCAGAGAAAAAGGAGAGATTCACCAAATTATTGTATATGAGGTTGATTTTCTGCCACTCCACTTTAAAAAGGGGCCATATATTTATTTCCTATGGCTGCCATAACAAATACCATAAACCGGGCAGCTTAAAACAACAGAAATTCATTTTTTTTTCACATTTCTGGAGGCTAAAAGTCTGAAATTAAGATGTCAGCAGGGCCAAAGCCTCTAGGAAAGAATCTTCCCTTGCTTTGTCCAGCTTCTGGTGGTTGCCAGGAATCCTTGCCCTTCCTCGGCTCTTACATGCATCTCTCCAGTCTTCATCTCTGCCTTCACATCTCTCCCTGTGGGCTTGTGTCAGCATCTCCCAGTTCTTATTAGGGACCCCCTCATCCAGATGACCTTATCTTAAGTTGATTATACCTGCAAAGACCTATTTTCAAATAAGGCCACACTCACAGATTCCAGGTGGACATAAATTTGGGTTTGGGGTCAGGGAATACTACTCAACTCGGTCACAGGTTGTAGTAGAAGTTAAGCAAGCTTTAGAAAAGTAAAATTATATCATTTACCTATCTGAGTTTGTGGCTTAACAGTTTGCACCAATCCTAGGTAATAAAAATAAAGTGTAACTATACCTATAATGGATTTAAAATGTATGCTCTTCATCTTGAATAATAAACCATTTCTCTAATTGGTTCTGAGGAAGATTTCAATTTTTATTTTGGCAAAAAAGAGAGCTGTACCATAACATGTGCTAAAACTTCCCCTATAAAGGAAAATCACTGACACATATGATTGGTACTTAAAACCTCTTTGAAAACTTAACTAATGAGTTAAAATAAAAAGAAGAGAGAATGAATAACTTTGGCCTCACTTTTAGCAGAAACCCTTCTGCCCCAACATGCTTTTCTTCTCGTATAAAACTGATCAGGCGTATCTCAGTACTAACACTAGAGCATTCCTGTTTAATATGTGATTTTGAACAAGGCAAAAGAAAAGAAGAGAAAATGCTCTTATCAACAAAAACTACACACTCATATAACTTATAGGCAAACTCCAAAATATACCCACATTTTAGCAATTCATATTTTCTATTTTTATCCACATCATTAAAACAATCATGCAAAATAAGAGAACCTCAGCAATGCACCAAGCTGAATTTGATGTAGGAAATTCTGATGGAAAACAGCACCATGCTTATTATAGTATTCAACCTGTTCTTCTTTTCATCCTCATATCTATCTGCACAGGGGAGGAGATCATGAAGAAAATAAAACTGAAGAACACAAAATTATCATTCCCCCACTAACAAGCAGAATCAAATGACCAAGCCATCCTTCATTGAGGACTGTGGGGAAGCTGCCACGCCCCTCCCCAGCACTCTGCCCTGGCCGGCACATGACTGCCAGCTCCACCATCAAGGACATGTGCATTTGCATGCACATACAGCACAAACTATACGCAGGGATGTCCAACTTGCAGCCCGCGGGCTGCACGCAGCCCAGGATGGCTATGAATGAAGCCTAACACAAAATCATAAATTTACTTAAAACATTATAAGATTATTTTTTATCTCAATGTATTACTGTGTGGCCCAAGACAACTCTTCTTCTTCCAGTGTGGCCCAGAGACACCATGAGTTTGGACAACCCTGGATAAATACGGTTGGTCAACAAATATTTAGTTTTTGAGCACTAGGAAAGTCTTGTTTTACGTAGTGGTAAAAATGAATATCAAGAATGAGAGTAACATGGGAAAGAACAGCCAAAGGAGAGGTGATATGAAGTCTGAGCTGGGACACCGTTGCTTGGCAGTGACCCTCAGTCTCATCAGTGTTACCTCAATGAGTTGGGAAAAAGAAGGTCAGTGTTAGCAGGGTTACCATTTCAGTTCAATAGGAGCCCCACACAACTTTTTGGGACTTTTCTTCTCCCTTTATCCCTAATTATATCAATGTATTATTCTAATCACATGACCTTTTCACCAAACAAAAAAGAAACATTAAGAAATCTAAACATGGTGAGTCCCAGCCAAGATGGAGGCATAGGTAGAAACATTTTGCTTCCTCGCACAACCAAAAGACGGATAACAACTAATTTAAAAACAATAAACATCCAGAACTACCAGAAAATCAAATTGCATGAAACTCTGACAACCAAGGAGTTAAAGAAACATTTACCCAGGAGGTATGGAGACAGGCAGCTGGGCAGAGAGGACCTCTAGCCAGGCATTGGACCACACGGGTGAGGCAGGGGCTGGCTGACCAGGAAACTAAAGACTCAAAATTTCTAGTTGTAAAATCCTGTGGGAGTTGTGAAGGCAGGAGAAACTCCCAGTCTCACAGGAGAGTTCGTTGGAAAGTGGGGCTTGAGTAGAGCAAGTGAGTAGCATTATTCCCTCTCTGGCCCCTCCCCCACATACAGCCCCACAATGCAACAAAGAGGGTTGCCCCACCCTAGCGAATACCTAAGGTTCTGCTCCTTACAATGGAACAGGTGCGCCAAGACAAAGCAATTTGGCCCAAATGAAAGAATAGATCAAAACTCCAGAAAAAGAGCTAAGCAATGAGGAGATAGCCAACCTATCTGATGCAGAGTTCAAAACACTGGTAATCAGAACACTCACAGAATTGACTGAGCTCAGTCACAAAATGAAGGAAGCAATGAAGGCTATACAAAGTGAAATATAGGAAAAATAGACAGGGAACCAACAGTGAAGGGAAGGAAACCTGGACTCAAATCAATGATTTTGAACAAAAGCAACAAATAAGCATCCAACCAGAACAGAAAAAAGAAACAAGAATTCAAAAAAATGAGGAGAGGCTTAGGAACCTCTGGGACAACTTTAAGTGTTCCAACATCTGAATCATAGGGGTGCCAGAAGGAGAAGAGGAAGAGCAAGAAATTGAAAACTTATTGGAAAAAATAATGAAGGAGAACTTCCCCAATCTCACAAAGGAAACAGACCTCCAGGAAGTCCAAGAAGCACAGAAAGTTCCAAAGAAATTGGACCCAAGGAGGAACACACCAAAACACATCATAACTACATTACCCAAGATTAAAGATAAGGACAGAATCTTAAAAGCAGCAAGAGGAAGGGAGACAGTTACCTGGGAATTGAATGGGAATTGAACCAGTGACCCTTTGGTTTGCAGTCTGATACTCAATCCACTGAGCCACACCAACCAGGGCTGAATCAGTTTTTAATACATCCAAACATGGCATCTAGACCAATTACCACAGTCTATTGTTTGACCACTCAGTTACTGAATGGTAACTTAAAATAACCTTCTATTCATAAGAAGGAACATAAGCACGTGATTTATTAATTTATGTATGTATCCAGCAAGCCAGCTAGACAGACAACAACACTTATTAACAACCTATTATAGGCCAGACATTGTGCAGTTAGGAATATCAAAAAGAAAATAATTACCTCTGTACTCAAGAAATTCATAATATTGCTCTATATTTTGTTGGCACTTGCTGCTTCTGCAACATTTTAGAGATGGGGAGCATCTTGGGGCTGCACTCCATGGCAGCTGGAGAAATCCTTAGGCTCCAGTCAAAATGGCAGCATAGGTAAATGAGGAACATGCCTCCCACAACCACATCAAAATTACAACTAAACTATAGACTAACCACCATTCAAAACTGTCTGAAATGTAGTTGAACAGATGTTCTACAACTAAGCATAAAAGAAGAAGCCACATGGAGACTAGTAGGAGGAACAGAGATGTAAGATGCGCTGGTCCCACACTGGCATATGGCAGATAAAAATCAGGAGGGAAATCTCAGCTGTGGAGGTCCCTCCTGAGGAGCAAGGGGTCCCAGGCCCAAGCAAGGCCACCATTCTAGGATTCCAGTGCTAGAAAGAGAAGTCCCCATAACTTATGGCCGTGAAAAGCAGTGGGGGTTGTGGCTGAGTGAGATGAAGGGCTTCTGGAGTCCTAAGCATTCCTGTTAAAGGGCCCATGCACAGACTTACTCAGACTCATTCTCTCTGAGATCTAGCACTGGGGCAGCAGCACAAAAGGCACCATGGATTTACGGGGAAGAACTGGATTGTTAGGCATCAGGGCAAAAGCCAGAGGGATAACTTTCTCCCAAACAGAATTGCTGGCAGAAGCCATTGATCCTTTTCAGAGTCCCCCCGCATAGAGCTGGCAGGCAGGCACCGCATCTAAGTCTCCATCTTCTTGCTTATCACAGTTGGCACCACCCTGGTGATTCCCTGAGACCTCACCCATCCAAGCTGGTTTCCAGTGATTTTTCCATATAAATGGCTTGTCTTGGTTCATGCTTCAGACTTTCCTAAAATCTCTCAAACAAGTAGCATCTGGCCTCCATGTATCCTGTACCTCTTGTTAAGTGGCCCCAGGCCCAGCACTAGGTAGCATCTGGCCTGGATTCACAGTTTGGTCTCTCCTGGACACCTACAAGCCTAGCACAAGTAGCAGCCATCTGCAAATCACTTTGTAGCTCATGCTAGGTGGCCCAGGTAGTACACAGGTGGCAGCTGACCTTGGCCAGCACACCTGATGAACAGCTTCAGACCATGTTAATGCACCAGTCAACCACCTCCACAAGCAATACACTGAAAGGGCAGACTCAGCAGGCACCAGAGACCTGCTGAAGTAAGTCCTGCTCTGTGGGGTTAACCCCTGCAGAGCTGATTCTCCATGGTGGTCTCAGGCAGTCCTTGCAGCTGATGGGCCTGGGAGTAAATCCTTCCCATTGACCTGCCAACACTAATCAAGGCTCAACTACAACAGGATGGTGCACACAGCCCACATGGGGGGCACACCTGGAATGAGCAGCTTAGATGAGCAGGGAGGCTGTACCACTGGACACTACAGAACATCTACCACATTAGGCCACTCTACCAAGCCGGAGAGACATAGCAGCTCTACTAATACATAGAAACAAACACAGGGAGGCTGCCAAAATGAGGAGACAAAGAAACATATTCCAAATAAAAGAGCATAACAAAACTACAGAAAAAGAACTAATCAAAATGGAGACAAGCAATCTACTAAATGCAGAATTCAAAACACTGATTATAAGTATGCTCAGTGAACTTAGGGGAAGAGTAGATGAACTTGGTGAGAACTTCAACTAAGAGATAGAAAACTTAAAAAAGAACCAGTTAGAAATGAAGAATATATTAAGTGAAATGAAGAATATATTAAGTGAAATGAAGAATATATTACAGGGAATCAACAGTGGAGTAGATGAAGTAGAGGATTAAATCAGAGATTTGGAAGATAAGGAGCAGAAAACACCCAATCAGAACAGCAAAAAGAAAAAAAGAATCCAAAAAAATTATGAAAGTAAAAGGAGCCTCTGGAACAACTTCAAACATACCAACATTTGCATCATGGGGATGCCTGAAAGAGAAAAGACAGAGCAAAGAATTGAAAACCTATGTGAAAAAATAATGATAGAAAACTTCCTGGTGAAGGAAGTAGACATAGAAGTCCAAGAAGTACAGGGAGTCCCCAAAAAGAAATTTATAATATTATACTGTAGTCTCAAATATTTTTTATTGTATGCTACCATCAAGAAAAAATTTGAGCACATGCATCCAATATTACAAATGTGTATTTCCTTACTTATAAATTATAAACAAGTACTACTGTATTAATATATAGATATAGATATATATAAATAAAATATAGTTGACCATTGAAAACCATGGAGGTTAGGGGCACTGAACCTCCATGCAGTTGAAAACCCACATAAAACTTTCAACTCTCAAAAACCTAACTACTAATAATAGCCTACTGTTGACCAGAAGCCTTACCAATAACACAAACATTCGATAAGCAAATGTTTTGTATGTTATATGTATTATATACTCTACTTTTATAATAACGTAAGCTAGAGAAAAAAATATTAAGAAAATCATGAGAGAAAATACATTTAGGGTATTCACTGTAAAAAGTCTGTATACAAGGAGACCCACACAGTTCAAGGGCCAATAAATTACATCAAAATCACACTCAAAATTGAAGGGAAAAATAGATACTTCTAAATAGAGCAAGAGAAAAAGTTGAAAGTATAAGACCTTTAAATCAGCAGCCTCGGGGACAGTACCTAAGAAGACAAACCACTGCCTTTTGCTAATGTGAGCTCGACTAAGCACGGCAGTGGCCCCTGTGTCATCCCATCCACTGCTTAGCCCAGCCTGCCGGTCCCATCATCACGATGACAGCGTGCAATGTTCCAAGGCACGAGAGCACTGTTAGCTAGTCCCACATAAGTGATTTAGAACACAAACTTTGGGGATAGTGAAAATTAGTTTTGCTTTGAAAAATCCAAGACCTCCTTAGTTTTAATTTTGTGTGGAAATTTAAAAGAGACTTCAGGAAACTGATTGAAGCTTAAGTAGGAGAAAAAATATCACCAAGTTCTTTTTTGCAGTCATTAATAATATAACAATGAAAAGCCAAATTCTGCCATATTATTGGCAACCATATTTATATCCCTAAAAAGAATGATCTTATCATTGACAGATGCTAAGACTCAGTGGTTTGAACCACACCATGTGTTTCAAATTAAAAGGGCTAAAATCACAATAATGCTAATCTGGAAAAGAATAAGATAAAAACAATTGTTAGGAGCTACAAGACTAATATTTAAAAGTAATCCACACATATAAGCCAAAAAATGTTCTTAAAATTAAATAACATATTAATTCAGGTAGTACCTTGAGCAAGTGTAGGTCCACTCTGCATAAAGCTTTAAATAGATAAAGTATCCAAAATATGTTTGTATTTCTATTAAAAAGACAGACATGTTTACATGTAGGAACAACTCTAAGAATATATATTGAACTGTTAATATTATTTACATATGGGAGGAGGTTGGATTAAGAGAAGCTTTTACCTTCTTATACATTCGTGTCTCTAAATGTGAATTTTTATAAGGATAGTTTACTATTCTTATAATCAGGAAAAATATGTATTTTTAACAAACAAACAAACAAAAAAACCCCTATCACATTATGGTGTAACAGAAAACATATTGAACTAAAAATCAAAAAAATCAGTAGGGTAGGGTTCAAAAAAGTCAGCACTGCCACTCACCAGCCATGAAATAGATGGTCATTAATGCTGGTGCTGGTGCTGGTGCTGGTGGTGGTCCCCATTAAAGCAACAAGGCTCTACAAATTTGCCGGCGCCCTGCCTTCTGAGATCCTGCCTCTTTCATCTGTACTGTATTCCTGCACTGCCCCCTACCCACTCCATGTGGCATTACAGCCTGTTCAAATAGATGCGGGGTTTTTTTCACCAGTGAGAGAGAAATGCACATACAAAAAATATTATATAATGGGCTTTAAACTTTATAAAACCTCCTAGATTCTTCTTCTAGATTATAGCTAGAGGATGGGCAAGCAAAGCCGCTTGGTGTAAGAGGACATGTGTGTATCGAACAGTCATCTCTAGAAAATGAGAACTACCTATGAACCTCACTGGGAGGCTCCCCAGCCAGCGACCCAGGAGAGTAGCCTGTCGATCTGTTCTGCTGCTGAACGACTCCTCTAGACCTGAGCAGCCCTGGGTTCTACTCTTGCGCCTGCCTCTAAGTAGTGCAGCACCCAGGACAAGAGCTCTAAGTCTCTGTTTGGAAGGATATCCCAGGAATATATGTAAAAGTGAAGCTGTCTTTTCTTGCTATACTACATGAGGTCACGTGGAGTGATTCATGAATAGCTTCTTGAGTTATTTCAGCAAGCATTTAGCAAGTGCTATTAGATGCTAGAAAGTGTCCCAAGAGTAGGACATGAATAAGACATGGCCCCTACCCTTAGTGTTCCACATAATAATGTCTCAAATCAGTATACGAAAATAGAAATACGAGATACACATTTTCATTCATAAATTCATTTCTTCACATTAACAGAAGAAACCATGGGCCTTATCCTCAAGGAGCTTATTTATCAATATTTAGTTTATACTGATTCACAAAAATAGAAGTGGGAGTTATAACTTTTGGAAATCCTTTAGTAAGTTAACATATTTATTGAGCATTTACTATGTCCTAGGCACTTGGCTTCATGCCCGGGATACAAAGAAGATAAAAAGTACTTCCAAGAAGCTGATAGGAAACAAGTGAATTGGAGAGCAAAGCAGTAAGTGCTCTGTGCTCTGTGACTGGTCAACCACCTCTTCCTGGAGTATTTGCGGAATCGTCCCTGGGAAGGATGGATCAGATCTTAAAAGATCATTCCTTGCTAGGTAAAGAACAGAAGCTAAGGGGAATGGCCAGAAATAGCTCCTGGTACAGGTGGGGGTAAAAGGGACACTGGTAAGCAGGAAACTCTGACTGTGCCAGGCTTAATCCAGGAAAAATATGCCAGAATTTAGGGTCCCCTGAAACTAGCAATGGGGACTTTACTGAAATGCACTGAACTCAGGGGATTCTCAGATCATCTTTAGTAAGTAAGGGGTCTGGGGACAAACTTTAATTGAGAATGAGAAATGTGAGTGAGCACAGAAAACACCCCAAGTGAAAAGGGATAGTAGCTAGAGGCTAAGGCAAAGTCAGATGTCTGTGTTCAGGGAACTGCTAGCTGAGAGCAGTTTTTCAATTCTCAAACATTAGTGAGGGGGAAATCAATGTGGTTTCTTACCAGTTCTGAGAGTCAGGTTCTATAGTTGTATAGAAAGGTAAGCCTAAGATTGTGCTTTTTTAAAAAAAACAAACACGCCCACAATTCAGATACGGATGACCAATAGAGCAGGCTTTTTGTAGCTGTATCAAGGGGTCTGATGAAAGAGGTAAGAATTCCAGGGCTCTGAGATCTGAAACCCTAAATGTTCCAAGAGGTACCAGAAAACGATGCTGTCACTGGGCATGACATGACTCACCAGAACCACAGACAGAGCTGCAGAGTTAAAAATATTTGACACATTTGCTCAGAAGCATCCAGAAATTGAGGCAAGCCTAGCAAAGTGTTTTTGTAAATAGCATGGGATAGTAAAAAAAAATGGCTATTCCTGGGGATGTTGTTAATTCTGCTCTTCTCTTTCATCCTGTATCTGCAAACTGCTGAAGGCCTGCTCTCAGTGTGGCTCTGACCACACGCCGGGAAGGAAAGATGAAGCCCAGGTGGCAGCCAGAACAATGAACTGTGCCTCCCCCCAGGAACCTGTCAGGTTTGACCAGACGGTCATTCCCCCAAACTCAGAGTCACCCTCCCCTCTCTGGAGGGAGGGAAAGGGGTGAGTAGACAGCAGTTCAAAATGAAGTAGGGGAGAGAAGAAGCTTGCCTTTCAAAAACTATTCTTTGTTTCAGTTTTCCCGAGGAAATAGGACAACAAATTACATTCTTTCACGTCAGTGATTTTCAACCTTTTTCATCTCATGGCACCCATAAACTAATTGCTAAAATTCTGTGACACATCAAAAACTATTTTTTGCCAATATGACCAAAAAATAGGTACAATTTTGATTTATTCACACCAGATGGCTATTGTGTTGGCTGTTGTCATTTTTTATTTGACAATCTAAGGGAAAAGAGGTCAGTGCCCCTGACTAAATAGTCAGGTGTTGCATGTTTTAAAAATTATTGCAGCACACCGGTTGAAAATCGCTGTTTTATCCTAAGGATAAAGGTAAAGCTGCAAAACCATTCAAAAGTAGTGAACTTATTTACCAGGTTTTCTATTTCAAAAAAAAATTAATATAAATACTACTTGTCAGGCTGATTCGTGTTTAGAAACTTCAATTCAGATATAGGTGATAAATTGATTTTTTTTTTAACCTTAGTATATCAACTTTAAAATCACTCATTCCTCAGCCTTGTCTCAATGTATCAGCCATGGTCTCAAGGGGTGACATTCTGTGGGAGAAGAGCGACATCTGCAGCAGAACTGTGTCACTACATGGTAGAATCCACTCGAATGCTCAAAACGCAATTCGTCAGAACACAGATCACACACATATCAAGTTGCCTGACATATGATAAACTCCTTGCGTGGTGGTGATGGTGGTATTTACACTGTATTTCTTGCACACTGTATTACTTACACTGTATTTCTTGAAATTAAAAACAAAAAAAGCCCAAGAAAGAAAGCTACCAGTGGTTATTCAAATTACTTATATTATTGCTCTCTTTGTCATAGGAACCCTTCCAGGGAGATGACAATCTATCTTGTTTTTTAACAGGTTATCTCTTGAGGTAGTTACTGACCCCTGCTCTTGGCCATTCTGCAAGTCGAGGTTTGTTTAAAATTCTGGGCCTTGTCACTGGTGATCCTGTTCCTGACAGCTTCTAAGTACTAAAAATACAGCAGTGTTCTTAGGAAACACAAATTCAGAAACAGAGTTCCTTCAATTTTGTTGAACTGTAGTAGATGTACTACATTACTAAGAAATAAATCAATAAATCAAAGAATAGGGTGTATCCTAAGATGGCATTTTCAATGGGTTATAAGTTATACAAAGTCTGTCCAAAAGGTATCCAGCCACATACTATGAAAAATAGAAACATTTATTGAAGAAGATACAAGAAACATCATACACAGGACAGTGATGCCTCAGTCCCCTTCAAACTAGGCACCTTAGGACTTCACACAGTTCTCCCAATTGCCATCAGCTGCCCTGTCGTACTTTCCTAAATCTCATCAACAGTCTGAAATCTCTTCCCTTTCAAAGGTGATTTTAGTTTTGGGAAAAGTCAGAAGTCACAGGGCACTGAATCTGGGCTGTAGTGGGATTGAGTCACCTGGTGATTTGATGTTTTGCCAAAAACCTCTGCATGAGACATGATGCATCATGAGCATGCACATTGTCATGATGAAGCTGCCAATCACCACTTGCCCATAGCTACAGACTTCTAAGTCATCTGAATAGTTTCACGGGGGGATGCTCAAGGTCAACGCAAAATTTCATGCAGATTCATTGCTCTACTCACTCAGTCATTTTGAATGCAACAACCATACAGTACACATGCTCACTCAATGGTGTCTACCACCCACACTGACTAGTGCAGTGAAGTCATTGTTCACGCATGCATATTCCAGTCCACTCTCCTTGACTGCCAGGCTACATCAATGTTATGCAAACCCTTCTCATTATATTAAAAATAGCTGGACTTTTTCCAGCTATTATTATATTATATAAAATCTTAAGAAGGCCCATTGGCAGACTGCATCAACTTCCCTTGAATATTTCCTTGGATCTGATTTTTTTTTTTTTTTACTTTCTTTTTCAAGTCTCCTGAACAAAAATTTATCTGCATTAACCCCTTACAAATATAAACAAAATGTATAAATAAGCCTTGGGAATTTATTCCTCAAGAAATTTAAAATGCTACAGGATAAAGAAATTGAACTGTATTGATGTCTTTTCTATGGCCAGCACTTTGTACATGCTATTTAATTTGACCCTCTCAATAGCTCTGTCAAATCATTCAGAATGATTTTCGTCTAACAGATGAGACTATGAAGGCCAAGGTGCTGTAACTTGCAAGTAAGTGATGCTGTTCAGATTCAGCCTCGTGTCCATCTGGGTCTAGAGCACATGCTCCTTCCATGATAACTGAAGAACCTCCGAAAGTGCTGGTTGTGAATTTCAAATGAAAAGATAAGCTTGGTATTGAACAGAGATGATGCTACCAAGGCAAGTACTCTGGGGGAGTGCCTTAAAACAAAACATCATAATTGAATACTATAAAAATAAAAAAAAACTGAAAGGACTTATAGTTATATATTTAATGTACATTAAGTGATTAACAAACTATGTCTATCATTTGTGGGGGCTTTAAATGTAATTTTCAAAATGCCGCTATTTGGAGATTAGACGTTATAATGCAGTGCCTGTACCTCATTTGTGAGGAATCAGACCTCACTACTGCTGTAAATACAGTTTAGGCTAAAAAACCCTGACTCCTCGAGTAATGAGGAAGCTTATCACATTTAAGCTTTATTGATTTCTGCTCTGTAGTATATTTCAGTCTAGTTAGAATATCATTCTTGTGGCTAATATGATTGGCTGTGCAATTAGTAAAAATAGATTTGTTTGATCCTAATATTCACCCGAAAGATTTTGATGTAACACTATTTGTTCATTCCTTTGTTCATTAAAAATTTAGTGTAAAACAGTTTGAGGTTCTGTATAAAATAAAGCATGCAGTTACCAGATAACCACTGCATTGTATTTGCATTGCAACAATTGCATTTTGGAGCTTTTATCTCAGAGAAGTGAACATTTATGTTTGCACAAAAACCCGTACACTAGTGTTCATAGCACCTACATTTCATAACAGCACAGAACCGGAAATAACCCAGATGTCTACTTCAGGGAGCTGGTTAAACAAATGGCAGTGCGCTCATACCTTGGAATGCTATTCAGCAGCAAAAAGAAATGAACTATCTCTACATGCAGCACCTTGAATGAATCTCCAGGGAACTGCACTCGATGAAAAAGCCAATTCTAAAAGGTTACACAGTGTGTGATTCAACTTACATAACATTCTTGATATGACAAAGTTCTAGAAGTAGGGAACAGGTTAGGGTTTGCCAGGGGTTAAGGAGAGAGTAGAAGTAAATGTGAAGTAGGTATGGCCATAAAAGAACAACAGGAGAAATCCTTTTCATAACAAACAGTCTGCATCTTGATTGCATCAGTGTGAGTATCATGCCTGTGATGTTGTCCTGTAGTTTTGCAAGATGTTATCATTGGGGGAGACTGGGTAAAAGGTACAAGGGAGCTCTATTGTTTCTTACAACTGTATGTGAGTCTACTCAAAATAAAACATTTAATTAAAAAAACACTGAACACCTAAGGTACTGGGAATTAAAAACAGAATAAAAACTCCTTAAAAGACATTAAAGGCCTCCTACAAGAAAGATGGTGATTCCACTGTAGTGTAGTCAATTCAATTGTACAGTCTGCATGAATGCCAAAGAGACATAGAGGAAAAGCACTGAGCCTATAGCTGGGATAAGGGGATACAGAGAGTTAACCAGAAAAGGGGATGCTGTAGCAGAGACTTGAAGGTTAGTATTGATAGAAGTTACACTGGCAAAGAGAGGAGAGAAGGACGGAGGCCATCCCAGAAAGAAGGAGCAGCATTTACAAGGCAAGAAGATTGGAAATCATGTGGTGTGTTCAGCAAACTATGAGTAGTTCAGTACGTCATGTGTGCAGCAGATAAGGGAGCTGACAGAGACAAGGCTCACCTCAACCCTAAGGCAGTATCTCAGCCTTGGAAGTATATTATTTTAAAGGTCTTGAGTATATCCTGTCGGGTATATACAGACATTACAGGTTTGTCTCTGTCTGTTTATAGCAACTATAAATAGGATTGTGGTTTTAATGTACACTACTGTTTTTTAAGGGGCCTAAGTGATGGAGATTGAATTGTGAGTTGAAGTTGGGGACCAGAAGTAGCTAGTGAAACATGACAAGAATTTAAATGATAGCTGTGACAATAGGAATGAAGAAAGGGTGGATCTGAGAGACTTAATGGAGACAGAATCCAGCAGCATATGGTGACTGGTTGAATGTGAGAGGGGAAGATGAGGGAAGAAGCTAGTTCATGGCTGCAAATGAGTAGAAGTAGGATGCTGCTCGCCAGCCCAGAGCAGACACACTCTTTACATCTCAAATCACCTCTCCAGGAGCCACTACTTATCCACTGAAAAAGCAACCATGTACCTGAGAATATGAATCTAGAACAATGAACTGCAAGACATTCTAATAAAATTAATGAACTTTAAATTTAAAAAAAATCTTCCCTGCATATAATCAAATGAATCATAAAAAATCTCCCCTGCATATAAACAAATGAATCAAAATCTTCCCTGCATATAATTTATAAGGAAAAGAAAATTAAATTAATAATAGACTGTACTACAACAATGCTTTATATTGCTGAAAATACATTAGCATATTTAAGATACTCACAGAAAGAACATGCAAGTCAAGGATATTATATCCACAAAACTAACCTCTCACCAGGAAGGACCCATACAAACTTTTATCAACATGTAAGAGCTCAAAGAATATTGTTCCCACAAGCCTTTCACAAGAAATTTCCCAGAGAACAAGCAGCAGACAACTAG
>VMDR010010488.1:0-30700 GCA_007922815.1 Macrotus californicus | reverse complement strand
CATAAGTGAATAAAAGAGACCAGGCCTGAGCCCTGATGGAACGTGCATTCTAGCGAGTGGGGACAGTTTAAAAAGCCACGTGTGAGAAGTGCTAGGGCAGCAATACAGCAGAGGGAGTCAGGAAGGGAGTGGTGGGTGTTATATTTGGGGACTTAAAAATGGCATAGTTCATTTTGTTTTCTTGCATGTTTTATCTTCACAATGGCAACTGTGTTTTCCATCTCCTCTAACTTAGCCTTGGCTTTGAGTTAAATATGCTATTTTACAATGACTCTTCGTTTGGTCTTATGATGCAGAAGCAGTTTATACAGCTGAAGTCAGTGCATGAATCCTGGGCGCCTATTTGTGAGTCACTTGCGTTTAAGCTCAGGCTCTGAACCCCTTGGAGGTCTCAGAAAAGTTGGGCTCACTAATTGTTCTTTGACAGGTACTGGGCCAGAAATGTTGTTCCTGTTATTCTCTTTAAACCCTTACACATGGCTTGTCTGTCCAGTCCTTGACCACCCCTGGTTGCTAGAGCATTAACTACAAGAAGGAGTCTTAGAGATCACCAAGTTGAAACCTTAGTTATAGTTGAGAAAACAGAGGCTCAGAGATGTGAAGTGACTTGCCCCACGCCACACAGCAACTTAGTGGTGGAGCCCATATGAGAACTCCAAGTTCTGTGTACAATGCTCTATTTTCTACCCTGGTCTTGCTTTACCATCCCTCACTCCCCAAACTAAATGTGCCATGCCAAATGTGTCTACTTGATTAAAATGCTGTGCATGTGCTTTTTAAAAGACCAGAATGAAAACTTTTTTTAAGTAGGAAAACTGTCTTTAAAAAGCAGTGAGAAGGGAGCCCTGGCAGGGTAGCTCAGTTAGTTAGAGTGCTGTCCCAATACACCAAGGCCACAGGTTCAATCCTCAGTCAGGGCACATAAAAAAATCAACCAATGAATGCATAAATAAGTGGAACAACAATCAATGTTTCTCTCCTTTTCCTGCCCTTCCTCTCTCTCTAAAGTCAATTTATATATAAAAAAAAAAAGCAGTAAGAAGGGAAAAGAAAGCAAGAAAGGAGTAGCAAGGAGCCAAAAGTGCATTGTTTTTTGCCAATTCCACCTTTTTGTCTGTGGGGGTCCCTGGGGATGGTGACAGGTCCGTGTTGGAGCAGTGCTTGTGCAACATGTGTGCTTTGGCCCCGTTTTATTCGTCTTCCCTGGCTCTTTGGGATCATTGCCCCCATGTGACTTTTCTTTTCACTTCCATTTCACATGACTTTAAAGTCACTACCATGTCACCACATGGGTTGTATTGAACCAGCCCTGCTCCCCAGCACAGGACAGTTCTCAGTGTCACAGTTCCATCACGAGGACAGTGATCGAAATGATGCTCACAGCTCATGAGGCAAGGCGATTCCACGCCCCTCCCCACCAGCAGTAGGACCGGAGGTAGCTTCGGTCTCTCCCCTTCTCCTGAAAGAGACACGCTTTGGA
Source organism: Macrotus californicus (assembly GCA_007922815.1). Taxonomy (NCBI): domain Eukaryota; kingdom Metazoa; phylum Chordata; class Mammalia; order Chiroptera; family Phyllostomidae; genus Macrotus; species Macrotus californicus. Next base: position 29,220 of record VMDR010010488.1, on the reverse strand, counting down.
GCTCTGGAGGTGTGGTCCTATTTGCATTTAGTATCAACATCATGGTGACCCAAAGACGCAGGCCTCAGTGCCGCCAACGGAGAGCCTTTACCTGAAACGGGAGGGTTTCGCAAGGGGGTGTTTGGAAAAGTTGAGGACTCTCAAAGAACGGGGTTTCTGATTCAGAACTTTGGTTGAGGTCATAAGAAATTTATTGGTTTCATAGCAATGATGTTAAATACATATACATTTGCAACCATAAACTTAGATGCATAAGAAATGTCATTAAGTTATATATATATATATTTAAATCTCATGAAATCTAACACCAAGCCCTTTCCTACTTGGCTGGCAGGAAACAATTCAGTCAGAAAAGCAAGAAGAGAAAAAAGAATTCAGAAAACCAAGGATAGGCTAAGGAGCCTCTGGGACAACTTCAAATGTACCAATATTTGAATCATAGGGGTGCCAGAGGGAGAAGAAATCGAAGGCTTATCTGAAAAAATAATGAAAGAAAACTTCCTTAATTTGGTAAAGGAAATAGACAAGGCAAGCCTAGACATTTGGCAAGTCCAGGAAGCACAGAGAGTCCCAGAAAGATGGATGCAAAGAGGCCCACTCCAACACACATCATTATTAAAATGCCAAAGGTTAAAGACAGACAGAGAGTGGCAGGAGGGGAGGCATGGAGGTGCAAAGTGGAGGGTGCACTCGGGAGAGAGCAGTTTGATTTGTTTGGAGAGGACACAGTATATCTAGGAGATCTGAGGGAAAGTAAGATGGACTGCTACTGTAACAAAGTTGTATAATATCTGAAAAGTTAGGTTTTCCAACAGAAAGCCATTGAATACTTTTTTAAATAGGGGAGTGACAAACTCAGAGGTATGTTAGAAAGATGATGTAGGCTGCAATGCTCAGAGAGGATCCAAAAGAAGGGGGACTGGAAAAAGGAAGCTTAGGTGAGAAGCAGTTTGGGAACAAAGGCAATGGCAATAGAAATAAGGAAAGATGTGAGACCCATTAGAAGAGGAAGTAGGGAAGCAGGAAGCGTCTGGTGCGTGTTCCATTTTGCATGTGCTACATTCAGGGTGACCTCAAAGCATCTAGGTGGGAGTTTTTCGCAGAAAATAGAATAGTTAGGACTGAGGCAAAATTATTTTTGCTGCTGTTATCATCAAGAAGCAGGGAATGGACAAAGCTACCAAAAGGAGAATATGGAGCAAGAAGAGAAGAGGGCTTTGAGAGAGCCACATTTATGTATTTTTGGAGGCAGAGGAAGGAAAGGCATCAGTGACAGAACTTGCAGTGTGAGGAGCAGGATGGAGAGAGGTGGTCATCTAGGGCGGGAGAAGGGTTTTGAGGAGAAAGAGGTTGGACCAAACTGTGTCAGAACCCATGGAGAATTCAAAGGAGATGAGAACTGAGACAGCACCATGGACTTGGCCTTTCATCTTCTGACTGCATGTCTTCACTGAGATGCTAAATTCAATGGTTACAAGCCAAACATCAGTGGGTACCGGCACCCCCACTCCCTCCTCTGGTGTTCTCAGTGAGTGACACCCCCCGGTTGTTTGAGTCAGAAATCCGAGCCATTCTAGACCACTCTCTCTGTCTTACTCCCCATGGCCTCCTGTCAATTCCGCTTTCATGACATTTGTCACACACATCCATTTTTCTCCACGCACACTGGAATTCCTAAGGTGGGGAATATAGCAGGCAGCGTTTTCAAACTTAGTCTTCAGCTTCTTTCTGGAACTGCTCGTCTGTCAGACACACTTTGTGAAACTCGCAGTTGGAACCAGGAGGCGAATAATCGTGACACATGGCAGAAAATGACATACACCCACAGAAAATAGTCGAACACATCAGTGTGACAGACCCTAAGACATAGAGACAACGTCTAAGTGGGCGATCAGAAAACGCTTCTAGGGCAGATTATGGCATTTGAGATGGTACCTAAGAATGGAGAGGAGTTTAATCACAGAAAATACATATTTTAGAAAAGGTATTCCAAATGGAGGGGGCATAGGTGAGGAAATGTGGGTTAGGTACAAAGGAGAGCACTGGTTTCAGTTTGGTTAGGGTAGCAGCTGCTTGGAAAAGACTGGTAGATAAGCTGAGATTTAAGGCAGGTTAGAGCAGGCGTGAGACAGCAGGCTCAGAAGAGTGTCTGAGCAGAGGCACCTGCGTTCATCTGTGTAGAGAAGGGAGTGACTGGAGGTGGGCGGATCCTGTTCAAAGGCTGTTCTAGCAATAGTCACAGTGAGAAGTGTCCGTAAGGGAGTCTTAACAGAGAACATGAAGTTAGGAAGCCCCAGTGGGAATGTCATGGAGGAAAAATGTGATGAAGAGGGCACAGAGGAAGGGTGGGTTCCAACACAGCCCACCTGAGGTTTTGAGGTAGCAAGGCCTGGGGGTGGGTTGGAAAGACTTGCCAGTAAAAGACACGAAGAAACACAGGAGGGGGACAGTATTGAGAAGGCAAGAGGTTTGATTTCCGTAACATTGAACTTGAAGTCGCTGAGAGTCTTCTAGAAGAGAGGGTGGTGTCCAGCAGGCAGGCAGAGAGAGGTAGGAGAGCCTCGGGCCTGGTGTGCACTTTGTGGATCAAGCCAGGTGACCCGGCGTCCTTCCTTACCTGACGATTGTCCTATGACAGCGGATGGATTTTAGGTGATTTTCGAGGGTGGAAGAATGGAGTGTTTCTTAGTGTTACACTGCAGAAGGCCTCTCTTCTGGTGAAAATGTTTCATATGTCCCTTTGACACTTCAGTTAAACTTACAGAGATGTGCCCTTGTTTTGTAGAGTCCAGGTCTTACTCTCGGTTTTATCAGTACAGTGGTTAACATCCCCCTTCATTATTTTTCGCACGAATTCTCCCCGTAGTTTCTTCTCCACCTTCCCCCTTTTAGTTTCTTTCAAGTGAGATCTTAGAGACATCTTCAATGCAACCTGAGTGCAGAATCAGTTTTATTTTAAAAATCATTTAGAGTTGTCTTATGCACATCTAACATTATTTTTAAAAGCAACTTACCTTCATAAAGTCTTTCTAAAGCTTTTGACTTAATTTTCATAGAAATGACAACCTTTAACAAAATCCACATGCAGCCGCTCACAACACCACCGGCTGGTGCACTGATACAGAGGGGTTCCGAGAACACTCACCTAGTGGGGGGAGCCTGTACTATAAGGGACCCAGCCTGCAAAAGATAATTCCGTGGGTTTTTTTTTTCCGGTCCTTCTTTGTATTTTATCAGTTTGCTTAATATCTACTTAAATGATATGATTTCATTGGCTATTACAATTGCCAGATACAGGTGTGGCACCGATACAATGGGATTCTTGGTAAGTCCACAATTCAAATGGTGGCAGTAGAAGGTGTGGACATTCTAGTAGCCTGGTGGCCGCAGTAAACTGGTTCATTGGCCACCCAATAGCAGTGTTATTGTAGTACTGCGTGTTCACAGTTCTCCAACTTGATCTGTTGATATGACTCACAATACATGTCTGGTTTTTGTCATCACATACAAATGCTTTGTTGCATAGTTGCAATCAATGGGTATGTTTTACATTCTGCACATTTGCCAATACTTAACTTGACGACAACATCCTGTCCTTGAAGAGCAGACAGTGTTTAAGGAATACTGTTGTGCTTCATCTCCACATGGGGTCTGTTCAGGGAAAATGATACACAGAGTGTCCCAAGGCAAACCAGAAAATGAAAAACATGACTAGGGATATAGCGGATATCCCCTGGCTGTCCTGCAGAATCCTGTCCAAGACCCTGTTTTCAGAAGATTAAACTGAATCTGCAAATAGAAGGGTCTCTCTGGGGATGGAGGTTTAAATTTAGAAACTCATCTATGACCCTAAGCCTTTTCCTTTACAAAGAAACCCAAAGCGTGTGATGTTTGAGTTCCCCCCGCCTGGTTCCCAACAGAACAAGGGGCTCCTGGTCCTCAGTCTGGGAACATGCTCTCCCTCTTATTGGTAGCTGGAGTGGCTGAGATCCATCAAGACAGACCATTTCCTCAAGGAAGGGGAGGGAGTCTCAGCTAAGATTAGCCACGTTGTGTGGGTGCAGGTCTATAAATGTGAGCATGTGTGTTGTTTCAGAAAACACGACCTGGACTTTTGTCCGATGTGTTTCTATCAGAGAATAACACTGGAATTAAATGCGTTCTGGTGTGCATTTTTGGCTGCCGAAATTCTAGTGTACAGACTAGCTTATTTAGGGCCAGGAAGGATGGCATCATTTTAGGCTCTGGGTTTCTCTTTCACCATTGTACTTCATGTCAGCTTCTAGAAGTCAAAACTAGTCATATGTGAACACAACTCCCCCTTGAACAAATGAGAGAAGGTGCAGACGGAGGAAGGATATTCCCAGGCAGGCAGAGTACTCTGTCTCCTGCCCACCGACCTGCGTGGCTTTGCTGGAAAGGACACAGCTTTGTGCTTAGCCAAGAATGGGATCTGTGTGTGGGATGGAGGAGAACTCTGACCAGAGGCTCATCTATTTTTATTCTGGTTTTCTTTTGGTTTCTGAAATGATGCTAAAGATACTCAGTCTGGTTAGATGAAGAGATGCTTGGAGAGAGTTTTTGATTTGAAAATATCTTAGAAGTACTGAAAGTTTGAAACAAATACTAAAAGTTCTTGGAGTAGCTTTAACTTCGCCCCACCCCAACTCCCCATCATATACATGATGGATTAGACAGCCCCCGGGAGCCGGCACATGCTGTGTAATGCTGCACTCTGGGGACCTTAGTCATTTCAAGTGTCTCTTCTCCATCCCTTCAAATATAGAGATGAGTTTTGAAAAATATGTTAACCTATCAGGAGCAGCTACAAGCTGTTCACTCAAAAACAAAGATATCCTTATTCAGTACCAGATCTTCAATTCTTTATCGCTTATGTCAAGCAGTAGTAAGTTGCAAAGTTCTGTGAACATAAAGACTGAGGCTGCAATCACCCTATCAGTGTTCAGGGATGGGAGTTTGAGGAGGGAACGTTCAGAACGTCTCGCACAGAGAGCAAAGATGATCACCGAGGAGTGGGAGAGAGCCAGGCAGCAAGCCCCAAGGCAGAACAAAGGAAAGCGATTCTGAGGAGGAAAGGGGGAGCAGAGGGAACAGAAGGCGAAGGAGGGTGGGTGGATGAGGTAGGACGCCAGCACTGCTGCGGGAAGCCCTTGGGCCTTGGCAGGGAGTAAGTATTGATCCTGGAGGCCTCCAGGAAGTGTAATGTGCACACTCACAGATAATATATTTATTTATGATTTATAGCCTGCTGACTTCCAGAAAGCTTTTGATGTGGCTCACCTACTAGTGAGTTAATGCTTCCTACACACACTGAGCAACTCTCAGTGAAAGGGCAGAAGCCCTGTGAGTCATTGCCCGACTGTTTAAGCGAGCTAAGGGGGGGCTGTTTCTTCTGAATGAGATGCCCACAGATGCTGTCAGCATCCTCTGGTAGGAATCCTGAGGCAGTCAAGCTCATTTAGTTGACATCACCAGGAAATTATTGAATTTTTCAGGGAATAGAAGCTTTTCCCTTTAGAAGTCTTCCTCAGCTTAAAATATTTTACATGGAAACCATTGTATAATGATTCTATGCTTCTTTCTCTTCTAAGATGCTTGATAACAGATTGAAATAAATTCTTTTGAGAGAGAAATGCCACATTTTTTTCTGTAGATATGTTTTATTTTTGTAACTTTTTTTTATTTTTATTTTTTTTAAGATTTTATCTATTTATATTTTTAAGATATTTTATTTATTTTCAGAGAGAGAGAGGAAGGCAAAGAGGAAGAGAGGGAGAGAAACATTAATGTGTGGTTGCCTGTCGCATGCTCCCCTACTGGGGACCTAGCCAGCCACCCAGGCATGTGCCCTGACTGGGAATTGAACCAGCTGCCCTTTGGTTCACAGGCTGGCACTCAATCCACTGAGCCACACGAGCCGGGGCTATTTTTGTAACTTTTATTGAGATATAATGCACATACCATACAATGCACACTTTCAGTGTACAATTTAGTGGCTTTAAGTGTATTTTTACAACAGTGCAACCATATTGCTATCAAATTATAAAACACTTCCATCACTCCAAAAGGAAGCCATGTGCCCATTAGCAGTCACTCCCCATGACCCCTGCGGGCCCTGGGAGCCACTCACTGATCAACATTCTGTCTCTATGGATTCTCCCATTTGGGACGTTTATATAAACGGAATCACAGAATACGCTCTCCTTTGTGTCTGGCTTCCTCCACTTATCATCTTTCCAGGACTTACGTGTTGTCACACATCAGGACTTCATTTCTTTTCATAGCCAAATAGTACTCCGTCGTGTGGACACACCACGTTTTGTTGGTCCATTCATTAGTTGATAGACATTTCAGTTATTTCTGCTGTTTGGTTTTTATAAATAGTGCTGCCATGAGTGTTCAGGTATGCGTTTCCATGTGGTCGGGTCCAAGAGCCGCCTGTGAGTGGGTACAGCTGGGATGGAGCTTCCGTTCTGGTAACTGTGCTGTGCTGGGCCCGGAGTGCACGGTAGGAAGCTAGGGAGGACTGTGGGTTCATTGCCCCTGAACTGTGAGTCCCCAGATAGATGAGACTTTAAAACTTATGTCTATATTTTTATAATTTTTCAGATTTTCCTTCTGCTCAGTCAGCCGTTTCTCTTTGCTTTTGACGCTGAGCCTGTCTCCAGGAGAACCCAAAAGTGTAATTTGGAACTTCTGAGCTCCAGAGCAGACGACCTGTTAAAACTGTAGCTATGTTGAGAGTAAACGGACTCTGAATGAAGGACTGAGGTGCTCTCCTCAGGGAAAATACATACACGCAAGCTTTAGCGGTGACTTAATTAAAAAATTCTATGTGGGACGCTACTTCTGTATTCCCAGTCATGTTTAGGACACTTGAAGTTGTCAAGTATGAGACCTCCGGTTAAGGTGTTATTGTATAAAGTCTGTACTTTCAGATAATAGGGATTATTACCTTTGGTTGTTACTTTTGAAATGTTATTTTTGCCAGTATGTAGGAAAATCAATTTAAGGACTGCTGAACTGACTCCAGTCCCAAACCTTTTCACAAAACCCTTGTTTGGTAGGAAGGGAGCTGCAGGGGAGCCTGACTCCTTGGCTGCCATCTGCAAAACAGGTTAAAAGGCCTCTGTATGACTGCGGATTGGATTATCACAAAGACTCAAATGACTGGAGTTTACACAAGACAGAGGTTTACTTTTTGGCTCACATAAAAGAAGCCAGAAGGTAGGTAGGCCAGGGCTATGTCGTGGTCCCGCAGTCCTCAGTGACCCAGGCTCCTTCCATCTTTTCGTTTGGCCACCCTTAACACATGCTTTCCATCCTCAGGCTCACTCAGACTGTGTGCCCATCCTGCTCGTTCCTCAGACAACAGGAAGGAAGGGCAAGAACAAAAACGTTGCCCCTGAGGGCTGAGGTGGCCCTTTTAAATAGCTTTCCCTGAACCCAGTGACATTTTCTTAACATCTCTTTCGTCTCTTGGCTCTAAGGAAAGCTGGGAAATGGTTTTTAGGCTGGGTACATTGGGGGTTCTGTTAGTAAGAAAGAAAAGAGGAAAGGAAAAACAGAGAAAGGATTTAGGTAGGCAAGCCAGAGTCTCTGCTCTGACTTGCCAGGAGCTCATGTTTTAAGACGGATGAGACAAACGCAGGCCATCACACAGTGCGACACCCAGAGCTGTGCAGAGCTTTAAAGTTGTTGAAAAGGATGATTTTTGGTGGTGGTTGAATTGCCCATCGCATTTCTTCAGTGGAAGCATCAGAGGACTTTCTGGAGGATATGGAATTTCAGAAGGATGTTGAAGGGAATGATGCTATGAACAGAGACCTTCTTTAAGTATGACGGGAATGGCTGGTCTAGAGCCATCTGCATGGTGTCACCTATTCTTGGTTTCCATTTGCGTACTCACTGAATGTCATTGGTCAGGGGTATTCAGGGCAGTGGTTGGAGGGTCGGAGTATAGGCAGTGGCTAGGACAGGAAAGAAGCTTATTGATTTCCATGAGAATCTCAAATCTAACTAGACTCCCATTATTAGCTATTACCACCGATTGACCTCTTCCTACCTCCAGAATCTTTCTTCATATTCCTTTCTTTTTGAGTGCTTACATTGAGCTACATATCCTTGTGGAAAGTCATTACTTAATGAAATAACCAAGAGTACTAATAATCCACCTCAAGCAAATAGACTTTAAGGAAAATAGAGATCTTCCTTGTATTCTTTTCTTTGTGTTCAGCTACAAATGCTGAGATTTTGTAAAAGGTTCAAGCTACAAAATAAGCGAAATAAACTTGAGATTCCATTTGACTTGTTTTCTGAAGATGTCTAAGTAATCTACAGGTGTCATTTGAGTTTGATTCACAAATCTATGTTAGAATTGTTGAAAATTTGATATCTGTGATAGAGGGAACAGGTTAGCAATTTTCTATACTTGTTTAGAGCTTTGCAATGTTGCATGAACTTGTTGAAATGATTTAAATGCTTCAGAAATAAGGGGGTTGGGGCAGATAGTCTTCCCAATGCAAAGATTTTATGAGTCTAGGGTTTTCTTTTGAAATATTGACTAACAGGTCAGTTCTTTCTAGCTCTGATCATTATGCCTCTGCATTTAATTCTGAAGCAATGAACTCTGTGGCTGCTGAAACCATAAGATTTTGTTGCTATTTCACCATAACATTTCCATTTACACAAACATTATTTTTACGAATCTTTAGGAATCCCCAAATAGTATCCAGACATATGAAAAGGGCAAAAGTTTCTTCCAGCATTGAAGGTTATTTGACTTGGGCACTTGGGAGAATCTGACTCACGATTAAAAGAATTTACTTGAAATCAGGCCTTGCACACTTCATGGATAGTTTCCACCTCTGCTTCCCCAGGGCCTGCGATCTTTCCACTCTCTCCCCCTCCTGCCACGGTCAACCTCTCTATCCTATAAGCAGGTGCAAGTCTGTTCCATCCTTTAAATAATGTCCTCCCCTCAGCTTACCTTTTGTCTTTTGCTAAAATATAAATTTCTCAGAAGAAAAATGAAAACAAAATCACTATGCTCGCTGGTTTTCCTCCTCTCCGGCTTCTACTCCTCTGCTCTACTCTGACTGCTCCACTAACGCCAACAGGTAAAGCCAGCAGTTGCCAAATTCCAGTGGACATTTTCTAGTCCCTTGACATTACTGGTCCTCTCTGTTGCCCTCAATTCAGTTAACAGCCTGTTCTTCCATGAAGCTGTGTGTGCCCTTGACTTTCACCATGTCATAGTCTTCTGGTTCTCCTTGTACACTCTGACTCCTCTTTAGTGTCTTTAGTGGGTTCTACTCCCTGTATCCTTTAAATGCTCAGTGACATCCAATAAGCCACTTGCTTTTTTTTTTTTTAATCCATGAAAAATAGAGAGGTTGGAATGGATAATCTCTAAGGTCCCTTCAAGCTCTGATATCCTTTTAAGTCATATTATCAGGAGTCAGAATTCACTGACTTGAGCTACAGAAAACTCTTGTGTTTCATGTAAAAAGAAGTGTAATGAGAGATGATTCACCTTTGGGCTGTGATTCTGCAGAGGCATATTGTTGGCTGATCCTTTCAGAGAAGTCATAAAAGCTGAAAACCAGTACGACATCACTCAGCAGTTTATCGCCATGTGGGAGACTGACTAATGCGAGCTGTGGTTTCAGCATAACAGAACAACTGACCATTCATGTCGAACTTCAGCACTGTGACGTGGAGGGGGCTGGTGTGAATGGGGTTCTTTGGTCGCCATGACCTCCAGACATGACCACACATGGGGCAGTTATTGTCCTAGAGAGCTGGGGAGGTTGAAACCACCATCATACAGTGCTTCTGCTGGGACATAATGTTTGACTAAGCATGGCAACTGATGACAAAGATGTTGACCTTTTCCACTGATCTATTTCAGTGACAGTTAAATGGTACCCAGTCTTTAATGATTTAGTTGTGTATACTACTATCCAAGATTTCAGGTTATTCCCGGAGAATGGGATTTAATTTGATGGGCAGGGATAGGAGCAAATGTTTAAGGGTATGTCCGTTTCTAAAGTGGGGTGGGTGCAGAACCTGCTGGGTGGGAAAAAGGGAATAAATAGAAGAGACGGGGTGATGGAGCTGCTGAAGCCCGTCTCCCTTGTGTCAGTGCTTGCACACACCCTCATTTGTGGTGCGTATTGTTCCTCCAGTAGTGTTTGACTCAGCCGAAAACGCTAGGTCCTGGTACAACCAAACACTCTGGGCACCCAAGGCTGAGTCAGATTTGTGTTATTTTGGGGTGAAGGATATAATTCATTTAATATTTGTGAGGAGCTCAGAACTGAGAAATAAAGTAATGAAAACCCAAAGATGTAGGATTTTAATTGCATTATGGGTTGGCAGGAGAGACCACACACACCCCCCACAGCTATTAGATTAGATTACCTTTCCAACTTAATTGGACAAGGATGCAAAATATAATTGCTAGGTCATCTGCTAAGCCATTCTGCAAAGGCGTTGCCTTGGCTACAGCAGTAACCAAATTAAGGCCATAGTTAACAAGACGGTGGATACATTGGACCACTGAAGACAGTAGTTAGGGCCCTATGCCATAATCTTGAGCACACAGCCAACATACCCTTGTTAGCTTCTGTGGGGATGCACAGGGCTGCTGCCTCTTGGCCCCTCTGAATGGGAGCCTTAGAATACCAGGTGGGCACCCAATGGTAGGTCTGGGAATTGCATTAACTTTATCTGCACAGTGATGGTGCTGGCATTTTGCCTCACCTTTCAGAGCAAAGGACATCCAGCAATACTCTCTTGGGAAGCAGATTAACTTCTGTGAGTCACTGCTTTTCCATCTCATTTATGATTCATGACCTGGGCTGTATTTTTAGCTTGTATTTATTTGGGTCTGAGAAGTGGGCTGGGTGAAAGTGTTGTTTGGAAACTTATGGAAAGATGAGGAGAAATTGGCATCATACTTAAGCTGAGGTATCCTGAAATGTGGTTATAGTCATCTGACATTCTGTGAACATTTATTGAGAGCCTACTGTGTGCCACATACTGTGGCAACTCTAAGGGTGCAAGGTAAATGGGACCCAGCTTCCAGCCCCCAAGAGCCCGTTGAATTGTGTGGGCAGACAATTAACTAGAAAACTAATGTACTGTAACTGCTGCCTGTAACCCCAGACATATCTCTGGATTCCAGTCATATTGAAGAATGGGGTGTTTTTGGAGCACCCTTTATTCTTGCCCTTACCTCTTGCACATGCTGTGCTCATTGCCTAGAAGTACCCTCCTCCAGTTCTCCTTGGTTGCCCTTTATGACTCACAGCAGCAACCCTTCTGAAAAATCTTCACTGATTCCCAGAGGCTGGGTCAGAGACCCTCCTATACACCTAGCATTCCAGGGTTTATCACACTCCTAATAAATAGTGCTCTGGATTCCGGTCCCTTCACAGCAGAGGCTTATCTGTCAGCTCTCCAAACTGGGAGCCAGGTGAAACTGAAGAGGATCAGAGGAGAAACATTGCCATCTCAGTATAGTCACTGCCAGTTGCTGAGCCCTTTCCATGTGCCACTGCTGTGCTCAGCACCACACACGCATTAACTTTTTTGAGCCTCATAATAGCCCTAATGAAGCAGGTAAGTTATTGTTCCTATTTCATAGATGAGGCAATGGAGGCCTTGAGATGTCAAGTTATTTGTCCAAGGTTTCGCAGCTGGGGCAGGCAAAGCAGAGATTCAGACCCAGGCTTGCCTCTCAGAGCCTGAGCTGCTAGACGGTGGCCTTGTCTTTCTTTCCCTTCATGGTTACTGTACCAGTCAGGGTGGACTAGGTCCCCTGGCATCTCAGTGGCTTAGACAAATAAGGCTTCTTTCTCATTTATGCTATGTGCCCACAGCAAATTGTCTGGGGGGTGTCTAATCTGTGTCATTCTCCCTTATGAGTGAGCTGAGGGAGGCTTTGTCTGTGCTTCCCAATTGCAAGAGAAAAGAAATATGAAAAATCACTCCCCCACTTCGAGAGTCCACTTGAATATCCCTGATAAATCAGAAGCCACACCCAACCTCAAAGGGGCAGTTAGAAGTGTAGTCCTACTATGTGCTGGGAAGGTGAAAAACTGGAAATATTTGTGGAACAGCACTAAAAATGCCCACATTGTATTATGTAAATACAGGACTGGGAGAAGTATGCAAATGAAAACAAAAGAGAAAAATAAAGTGTATAGAGGAATGAGGGCCTTCCAGGGAATAAGAGAGAGCTTGCCCTTTGAACCCTAGGTGTCTAGTTAGACAGTTGTTGGGATCAATGTTCAGTTGTTTTCCCTGTAAGCAGCAGCGTTAAGGCTTCCCCTCCTTGGAATGCATTGATGCTTTGACACAACCTGAGATTTTGCTGGGTCCATCAGGAGAGAGTAGTCCATTGCTATTACAAACTTAACCTGAGTAGGCCTGTCTTCCAGTTCTCACTTCCATTTTGGGGAGCCAGTCCCACCAGGTCAGAGGTTTTCTCCAAGAGCAACAGAAAGCAGCATTGCTGGGCTCCTGGGATTATGCCTACAAAGGGACAAAAGTCTCTTACACATTTCTTAATAGGCTGGGACGCACTGTCAACACTTGCTGCTCTCCACAAAGGGCTTAGTTTAAAGCTATTGATTGTGGCTTTTGAAATTTAACATTAAAATTGGATATAAGATACAAGGCCCCCAAGAAGTTCCTGCAAAAACACACTTGGACAAAGATAATTGGCCATTGTACCATTCAATTCCTGTTTTTCGAGAACACGAAGGGTGGTCCACACAGTATAGGATGAGCGCGGTACTTTCTGTCTTAGGTGGTGGATGTAGTGGTCATCCTTCAAGTCACTCTCAGTCAGTACAGAATAGAAAACACCTGCCACCTGTGGAAGATGCCTGGCTTCGCCACTCTCCTGTTTCTGTTCTTTATGGAAAAACAGTTTTGTATATGGAAGAGGGGAGCGATTGGGTGGATGGAGGGGAGATACAATGCAGTACATTCAATGCAGAAGTTTTCATTTTCTTGACTTTTTTCTTTAAAAAAAATTTTTTTTTCTTTTATTTTTAGAGAGAGGGGAGGGGAAGGAGAAAGAGAGGGAGAGAAACATCGATATGAGAGAGAAATGTTGATTCGTTGCCTCTTGTGTGTGTGCCCTGACTGGGGACCAAATCCACAACCCAGGTATGAACCCTTACTGGGAATTGAACTGGAGACCTTTTGCTTTGTGCAATGACACCCAATCCACTGAGCCACACTGGTCAGGCCTTGTTTTCATTTTAAATATCTCCACCAACTCTACCCATTGTGGAGCATGGGGCACTGCAGGGTGTACACATCATGGGCAAACTTCTCCTACTGACCCAGGTACCGTGAAGGAATTGCTGTCAGTAGATGTCCCATCCATAGGATGAAACACACTTGAATCTGTTAAGCCAGTGTTCAACATCAGTGTGTACTATCTTGTATTTTCCATAGAGGCAAGGACTGGCATCTCCCCTAGATGGTAAACTTCTCTAGGCCAGGCAGATGACACTGAAGAGCACAGGTGTAAGCATCAGAAATATCTGTGTTCTACTCCATCAGCCAGCCCTTTGGCCTGTGCAGACCACTGCATCTCGAGAGTTAGTTTTCCCATCTGTGAAAGGGGTACCATACTGTGCCAACACTGGTGAGAATAGACACAGTGTAAATCTCTGTGCAGAAGCACAGGATCACAGAGCATTGCCTCTCTGGCTGTGCCCAGCAATGGTGGTTTTTCCACGGAAATGACCTCCATCTGAGTGCCTGTGTGTGTGCTCAGGGCTGCGGGCGGAAATGAAGCCTCTCTCAATGGGAGTAGAACTGTTGGTTTGAGATGCCAAGAGCCGCCTCCTGTGATGCAGATGGTTGTCATAGTTTCCGTGCCCACAGACACCCAGTACTTTTTTTCAGACGCATTAGAAGGTTGTTTTGGACACTTGGGGTGTATTGGAGAGCCACTAAGGTGTCAACCAGACCAAGATTTTCACTGTTTATCTGGGCTTCTGGCCCTCAAGACACTCTATGTGCAAGATCCTGGGGCTCTCATTGTCAAAAAGAAACCTTTCTTCTGAGTCAACTTAAAACTTTTCTTATTTAATGTTAAAATCCCTCAGGATATTATACTTGGATGTTACCAGTTCTGCTTGCCTTGGAGGGACTGGGAATGGGCCTTAAGAAAAGGGGGCACTCCCTGCGTCTGCTGTGGGTGAAGGAGTGTGCTTAGCAGGGAACGCGTAGCAAGGTGAGGGTTGGGGCTGGAGCAACAAGCTCTGCTCCCTGTGCAGCCCTGCCTTTGGTTCGGTAAGGAAATCAGAAGAGGGAGAGCTTCCTTGTGGAGGAACACGCAGAACACCCAACTTTTAGAAGATTCCATCTTTGTGAGCACTAAGGACTCAGAGGGTTGCCAGGACATCAACTATGAATGAATGAACGAATCCAGGTTTTCAGGCTTTTGAACCTAGAGCAGAAGCAGGAGCTTTCAGCAGAGTAGATGTTTGGGTTTTTTAAAAAAAATGTTCAATTCAATCAACCAAAGTTTATTTTGAAGGGCTGCTGTGTGTCACGCAGTATTCTAGGTGTTGGGGATAGGGCAGTCCAGCTCGCTGCTGCTAAACTTCTAGTGAGAGAGACAACACTAAGGACAGCAGCATTTGGCAAGACCACCTGTGCCTCTTCCACTGAGACCTTTCTCCCTGAACCCCCTCTAAACCTGCTCCCCCATAGAGCTCCCATTCCAGAGGTGGGGTCCCTCGTCCCCACTGTCTGCCTGCCCCATTTTCATTGGACTGGTGCTGCACTAAAAGGGGAAAGGACTTCCCATTCCATTTCCACACGATGCACATTTTGACTGAAACCTGGCATAAGGAGGGCTTTGACCAGCTTAATGTCAGGGCTATTTCAACTGACAATATATCCCTTTAAGAAGGAACACATTACAGATGGTCCAGTTAGGATGCAGGTTATTTTGAGACTTCCTGAACATCATTTCTTGGCTACTTCATTCAAATAAATCATTTATTGCCCTGTAAGAGGTTCTGGGGATAATGATGACTAAGTCTCACTCCCTGCCCTTGAGAAGCCCACAGTCCAGCAGTAGGTGTAGAACATTTAAACAGATAATTAGCAGCACCACTGGGTGAGTGCCACCTTGGGGTATGACCAAAGTGATCTGGGAGCCCAAAGGAAGAGCAATCAATGAGCTCTGCCTCAAGGGTGCTGAAGGAGATTTCACACAACTGTAATGATTCTGATGTCTCACTCATTTATTCATCACCCATCCATTTACACATATTTCCTGAATCATTTCCATCACGGCCACCTGCCGCCTGTGGGGCCTGCTATTGTTGTTTTCATGGGTGTTCAGTAATAACTCTATTGAGAAATAATTCACATACCATACCATTCACCCATTGAAAGCGTGCAATTCAATGGCTTTTAGTGGGTTCACAGAGTTGTGCGACCACCACCAATATTAGAACACCTTTATCAATGCCCAGAGCAATCCTGTGCCCTTTGGCAGCCTTACCTCATCCCCTCAACCTTCCGGCCCTTCTTCTAGCTCTACAGATTTGTTGATTTGGGGCACTTACAGAAATGAAATCATACAATGTGTGGTATTTTGTGACTTCCTTCTTTCCCTTAGAATAATATTTTCAGGATTCATCCATAGGATAGCATGTATCAGTAGTTCATTCCTTCGTATTGCCAAATACTCTTCCATTGCATGACATGCCACTTTTTATTGATCCATCTCTCAGTTGATGGACATTTGGGTTGTTTCTACTTTTTGGCTATTATGAATAATGCTGCTATGAACGTGTGTGTGCAAGTTTTGGGGTGGACCTGTGTTTTCAGTTTTCATGGGTATATATCTAGGAGTGGAATTGCTGGGCCACATGTTAATTTCAAGTTTCACCTTTTGATGAACCGCCGACCTGTTTTTCCAAGTGGCTGCACCATTTTGCACTCCCATGAGCAGGATATGAGGGTTCTAGTTCCTCCACATTTTTGCCAACACTTGCTATTTTCAGTTTGTTTTTTAAATGATGGCCATCCCAGAGGGTGTGAATTAATATCTCATTGTCGTTTTGATGTGCAATGCCCTAGTGATGAACAGTATTGAGCAGTTTTTTTTTAATGTTCTTATTGGCTATTTGTATATCTTCTTTGGAGAAATGTCTAATCAGATCATTTGCCCATGAAAAAATTAGGTTACTTGTCTTTATTATTGAGTTGTAAAAGTTCTCTATGTATTCTAGATGAGCATCCTTTCTCAGATATGTCATTTGCAAATATTTTCTCTTAGCAAAGGAGACTGAGACAGAATAGTCAGAGGTAAACATGAGGAACGAGAAAATGCTCCCAAGAAAACCAAGGAAAGGGAGGTTCAGAGTGGAGAGAAGGTGGCTAGAGGTCAGCAGTGGCAGACGCCCTCAGCGAGGTGGGTGGAGGGCGCTGGTTCGCTGGAGTGGACTACGAGGAGGTGGCTGGTTTACTCTGGCAGTTTCGGTAGATCCTGGAGGACAGGCACCCCTGGCGTAAGTTCGAGCATGAGCGGAATGTAGCAACAATGTCTCAAGATTATGAAGAGAATGTTCTCTCCCCTCTCCCTGCCTTTCTTTTTTTACATGGGAAAGACTGAAAGTTATTTAAAGTTGGCAGAAAAATCTCGCAGTGTCTTCAGGCTACCTTGGTGGCCTCTATCGTGCGTGAAGGCCAGACCTTCGTCATACCATCCTTGCTTACAGACCGTTCTCAGTGTTCTGATTGTTTCAGAGTGCCGTTGGTCCTTGTCTGAGCACGTGCAGGGCCTGTGCCTTCCCCCTCCTCCTGAACAATTTCTTCATTCTCCTAGCGCAGGGCCAGGCGCATTCTCAGGGAGGGAATACGCCTCGAAGAAAAAGGGCTCTAACCCTACTTAGTAAGTAATAAACTGGTTCCTAGAGGTTAAGTGGTAGATTGTATTTAATTTTTTAACTCTAAATCATACTACCTACTTATTTTTAAAAACAGAAACATACAAAATATACAGTAAAACGTGAAATGCTGCTTCTCTCCCATTCCAAGAGGTAGTCACGGTTAACATATATCCTTATGTGCCCTTCGGACCTTCTTTCTGAGGATATAGGAGCATATCATTCTGGCCAAGAGTCAGAATAAGTTTCCATGTCACTCCTTTTCTCTGCAAACCCCCACTAATTCCTTTTCTGGAATGCGAAGCCCATGATACACTTGGCCATGAATGTAGGCTGTTCACCTCTCCCTGGGAGCAAGTGGTTGGCACTCAGACAGTACAAAAATATTATTCCTGCCTTGGGGTGTGAGGGAGAGTGAGGTGCGCCGTCTGTCAGGTGCTGAATGGGGAGGTTGTGTGAGCGCCGCTGAGCTCCGCCACCTTCTCCCCACCCTGTGTGTCTCTAATAAGAATCTTCAGTGTCCTCTCTTTGTCACATGGTAAGGAATTAGGGAGTATCGGCTGTCTCATGTGCCACCTCCTGCAGTCCCCAGAAGAGCCTGGGTTCATGCCTGTTCTTACCAGGTGGCCCCTAAGCTCGCCACCCTCTTAGCCACCTAGGTTGAACAAAGAAGAGTCAGTGGGAGCCGGCTGGATGACGCCTTCTGTTTTTGATGTTTCTGTTATACAAGACTTCCACCCCAAGCCTCCCAAATGCACTGTGGACTCCAGAATAAGCCCTAATTTTGTCTCACTGAACAAATGAAACTGAGCCAGGCAGGCTTCTTTAATAGGCCTTCATTTCCTCATCTATTAAATGGAATTAACAACAATGACTAACCCCATAGAGAGAAAAGTCATCTCTTTCACAGTTGCCCTGTCCTTGTGGGGCGGGGCTGTTTAAGAACACAGACCATGTCTTACTGGATCCGCATTTAGTAAATGAATGAGAGGTATTGTCATCCCCAGTTTATACCGAAATCAACAAACTCGGCTTCTCCCTCAGGCCTTGACATTCAGCCGCGGCCCACTTTTGCAGGTGGGGAGAACTGGACAGATCGCTGTTATGTGTTGCTCGGTCCCTGCTTCCTCACAGCAGTGGTTCCTGAGAGAAGTGGACCGTGTGAGTGGTCAGGAAGGCCAAGTCCATTCTGGTGTTGGGGGTAACTGTGGCGACAGTCAGGCTTTGATCCCCTCCCTTCAGTCTGCTCAGAGTGGCTTCCTCATGCATGTGCAGGGTGGAAGGGGGCATGTCCCCTGACTTCATGTCATGCTGACTTCAGGCCTTTCTACTGGTGGCAGGGTGAGAAAGTGGAGGCGCAGTGCTCAGACAACCTTCCCATTCGGCACTGCATGACTCAGGTTTCTTCAGAAACTTCAGTTTTTCTCAGTGAGGCTGGCAGAAGGCATCACCTGTGCCTTGCTGACAGACAAGCATGCGAAGCAAAGCAGAGGTTTCAGGGAAGGGAAAGGGGGCATCAGAGGCTGGGTTCTGCCTTAGAAGGAAAGGCATGAGGGGGTTAGCTCCATGAAATGTGATTAAGAACAAAACCTTTGGAAGATCCCCTCTCCCTGTCTTCCACTCGCACTCTCCACTAAAAATCCCACTGTTGGTGGGTCACTAAGTGGGCTGAGAGTTGCCCGTCTTAGACACTGTCCCTCACATGGGAAGGTTCATTATCATTTAGGGCTTCTCCCCACAGCACTGGAGGAATAATGCACGGTTCTCCCCTCCACCCACTTGACTACAAAGCCCTCTCTGTTTAGGTTGTTTGTTGCCAATCTCTTAGATGGGAGAACAACAAACATGGAGGAAATAACAAAGAAATCTAGAAATCTTCCAAAGGTTATCTTCCTGGCCTGTAATTCCTGAGTCTCACTCTGAGTCCACAGTTCTGTACTCCTCACTTATTTCCAGTCCAACCCGCACTTCCCTCGGTCTCTTCTCCCTTCCTCTGCTCATTTCCAAGAGGGCACTGTCGGAGTTGGGCCATAGAAGCTGTATTCATTCTTTCATTCGATTTCTGGTCCCAGGCACCGGCCCAAGTGATAGGAAAACAGGGACGATCACGGTCCTTACACTAATGGTGCTTACACCTAAGGAAAGAACACAGGTAACAAACAAATTAACAAGCAAACTTGATCAACCATCAGTGGTGATGAAGGTGATGGGGGAGATTCGGAGGCAGTGACATTTTAATTAAAACCTGAAGGATGAGGAAGAGGTAGTCCTGCAGAGCAACGAGGGAAGAGCCAGGCAGAGCCAGTGGTGGTGGGAGAGGAGCAGCAAGTGCAAAGGCCCTGTGTTTGGAAAGAGTTGGGAGTATTCGAGGAGTAGAAAGAAGGCCCGTGTGGAAGCAAAGTGCATGGGGGAGAATGACACAGAGGGAGTGGAAGGGGCAAGCAGGGGCCAGAAAACACAGGGTCTAGGTTTATAGTATTGCATTTGTTTCGATAAATGCCAGGAATTTTAGGCAATGGAGGGGCACATTCTGATATTCATTTTGGAAAAACTACTCTGGCAGAGTATGAAGAATACAGGTGCTTGGTCACATTTTCAAAAAATGTGCCCTGGTGGGCTGAGTCACCTCAGCTTAAATTGATGATTTACATTGAAGGGAAAAAGTGACACTCTCCTTGCAATGACAAGGACTTGGAGGTGTAGACCTATCTCCCAACCCACGCGGGGAGCCCATTCTCTCCAGCACAATGGGGCGTAGGAAATAGGGAAGCAGGAAGTAAATGCTGGAATGGAAGAAGACACTGAAAGGCTGGAAAAGCTGGAGCAGTCAGGGAGGTTAAGAAAACCATCCTTTCAATCCACCTTGATATGGAGCTTGAGCCATTAGTATCTCATTTTGTGACAGTTCTGAGATGGGTATTCTACCATACCCCCTAAATCTAGCTTTCCTGCCCCGCTAAGTCTTATGCTTCATTGAACAGAAATCTCTACACATCACTTACATCCCTGAGTTACTCAAGCCTTGGGCAGTTAAGTGTGACTGGGACAGAACAGGACATTCAAACAACTTTTTGTGTCAATACCAGAAACCCAAGAGGAGTGTGATGAACAGGAACCTGGCTGAGAATCACCAGGTGGTTGTCCTGGCCAGTGCACCCTCCCCAGTCCTAGGCTCTAGGCAGCCCTTGGTGGACCGAGGGGCTCTTAGGATGCTAAATCTACAGAATTTGTTCAGAAACACTACACGACATGTCTGGGGAGGCACCCTCTGGCTCCTGCCATCTTTCCCCAGTGCTTCTGTCATTTCCAAGCACAGAGGGGCTGGATGGCCTCCAAACAGTAAGTATATGATTTTCAAGGAGCCTACAGATCGCTTTCAATCAGACCACTCAACCGTCATAGCGCTTCTGAGCTCATTCTCTGAGAAACCCTCTTCCTCATCAACTAAGGCTCTGCTAAGAGGATTTGCTCCCACGGCCTCACCTGGCAAAGCTGCACTGGCGACTGCTAAGCCTGCATCCCCAGGCTCAATTCCTCTCCACTGTCCCAGAATCCAATTTCAAACTGCCAGCTTGTTATTTCCTGGATACTCCACCAGTGTCTTTCAGTCAATGGGTCCCAAACCAGCTCATCTTCCCCTGCCCCGACTTTCCTGTTTCTGTGAGTGGAATCACTGTTCCCTCTGCTGCCCTGGCTGGAAATGTCTGAGTCATCCTTGACTCATCCTTCTCTTATTTTCTACATCAAATCAACCGCCGAATCACGTAGCATCTATTTCTGTGATGCCACTTGAAGCCGTCCCCACCTTCCTACTGCTGCCAGCCCCTTTCGGTGTGGGTCGTCATTACTTCCCTCTGGGCAGGCTCGCTTCCGCCCTCACTGTTAACCCACCTTCAAACTGCTGCTGACATAAGGCTCCTCAAACACAGACTGATCACATCCCTCTCTTACCAGCAGCCTGATGGGCCTCCCACTGCTACCACATTAAATATCAACCATCTTCGAGCTTTGTAAGTGACAGTTCCTTTTCTAATACTTCATGTTCAAGTTCAAGTCACTCATTCCTGCAGTAGGATATAATGTTTTATCTTTTCTTGAACTCCCTTACATGATTTTGCAAAAAATAAGATCTTATGTCACTAAATCCTGTATTATCTGCATGTGTACGCTTGTTTTATCTCCTTAGAAGATGCAGTGTTTCTGGTTATTAGTCTCACATTTATTTTCGCTTCCTCTCATAGTTGTATTTACCAGGTGCTGCTCTTAGGACCCCTGTAAGAAATAATTTGCTCTCACAAATATTCTAATTGTATCTGCATTTTACTGGTGACAAATCTGAGATACAGAGATGTGGAATACCTTACTGAGGTTCCATAACAAGTGGCAGAGCCTGGATTCCAATTCACATGGTCTGACCCCAGAGCTCACGATCTTAACCATTGAATTTATATTTGTCTTTGTTACCTGCACTCTTGATATCATAGTTTGGCTTTCCCTGATGTTGTATAACTGAACTGAAGTTTAAGGCATATGCCCATTAATGGTCAGAAATATCAGTGGCAGGCTGAGTTTGTAACTGTGACTTGATAGCAGGAACTGATTAAAGGTGTTTCTCAGGAAATAACTCTAAAGCTAAGAGATGTCTTTGTGCTACTGTTCCCCCACCTGTTCTTTTTTTTCTTATTCCAGTACATGGGCTGTATCGAAGTGCTGCAATCCATGAGGTCCCTGGATTTTGGGAAGAGAACTCAAGTTACAAGGTAAGAGAACAAAAATGGGAGGGGCTTTAAGGACTATTTTTTATTCTATTTTTATTTTTTAATTGCTGGAGAAAGTTTATTTAGAAAGTCACAGAGGTTGAAAAAATGAGCTAGCTGGGCTGTGTGGGCTCAGGAAAACAAGTTACAGAGTCAGAAGAAGACTTTTTTTTAAGTCGCATGAGTGACTGAGTAGAACATAGTCCAGTGACTTTGGATAAGTGGCTTTATCTCATAATGTGAGAGATTTTCCAGTTCTGTGGCAGACCACCTGAATTTTATATAAGAACTGATAAGATGGCATAGTCATAAAAATAGGTGCCTTCCCAGGCACCAAAAGTATTTAAAACTAGGGCTAGGAATCGGGCCTTGCAGAAGGTCCTGCTGACCTGTGGAAGAGTAGCTGACAAGAAGAGCAGAGCTGTTTCTCGTCTTCCCAATGTGAAAGCTGTGTTCATTTCACAGTAGCTCCCCAGTCCCCACCCCTGTCTCCAGCCCCCGCGACCACCGTTCCACTTTGTGTCTATGAGTTTGACCCTTCCAGGTACCTCATGGAAGTGGAATCATTCGACATGTGTCTGCTTCGATTGGTTTATTTCACATAGCATAATGTCCTCAGTGTTCGTCACTGAGCCAGACAGTATAGATGTTTTGAAGCCTATTGATGTGTATCACTAGGTTTTACAGGAGAACTCTACTGGGCAATACCACCCCTCCCAGCCATGCACCTACTTTTTGTTAGGATCCATTTATTTTAATTGTTGTAAACTTGTAAGTCTGTGTGTTTCTACTGTGTTTTTTTATAAAGATTTTATTTGTTTATTTTTAGACAGAGGGGAAGGGAGGGAGAAAAAGAGGGAGAGAAACATCAACGTGTGGTTGCCTCTTGCATACCCCCCACTGGGGACCTGGCTGGCAACCCAGGCATGTGCCCTGACTGGGAATCAAACCGGCAACCTTTTGGTTTGCAGGCCAGTGCTCAATCCACTGAGCCACACCAGCCAGATCTGGGTTTTTTTCTTCTATTGTTTAATAAATGGTGAAAGACTTTTTTCTATGCCATGAAGTTTCAGTGTGTGACTAATGTACATACCCAAGGGAAGGTGTCTGGCGTTGTTTCTGGCTTATTATTCTTTGTACATATGTCTGTACGTGATTTGGGGTCAGCTGATTGTGCTCTGGGCAGATTTGTAGAAGCCTGAGGTTGGTGGTCTTTCTTTTAGATTTGGCGGTGGGGAAGGCCTCTCTGAGGAGAAGCCATTTGAGCTAAGCCCTAGATACAGTGAGGGATCCAGCCATGGCAGTGTTCGCAGAACAGAGCGCAGGCAGAGGAGCGGCGGCCACACGGTCCATAGCATCAACACTGACGTGGCCCCAAACCTAGGCAGGTGGTTTGGTAAGAGTGTGAAGAATGCACATATTCTCCCAGGACTGGATACAGAAAAATGTCCAGTTTGGTTCCAAGTCAGAGGAGGGAGAGGCTGTCTCGGTGGGAGATTCACAGATCAAGATGCCCAATGGTGAAAGTGGCTTGACCCGAAGTCATCAGACTCCAGCTCCATAAGCCCAGGGGCCTTGTCTCTGGTAGGGCTTGAAAGCAGTGAAGCTGATTTCCACACACCAGGGCTAAACATCAGTTTCCCTGCTTCAGAATCGTATGTTCCAGGAGGCCCACTCCCAGCTCCTGACCCTCTTCTCTGGAGCTGGCCGAGTTTGAGGTACTGTATCTGGTAGCTCCACGGGCTCAGCAGCAGACCTGAGACTCCCTGACCCAGATGGGGGAAGGAGAAAAACCACCAAGGAAAGAGAGATAGAAGACAAAGAAGATATAAAATAGGTATGACCCACTTTTAACAAAAATGGAAATTTACTGAGCAGAACAGTTATCATGCAGAATTCACCTCTGAGTTTCTTGAAGTAATGAATTCCATGCTGGTATTTCACAGAAAATTCAATATACAAAAGAAAGTTTTTTACTTTATTCCTGCAGGAACTCACACACATATTGCTGACATTGGGAGTGATCTTTGACACTCTTGGAGACTCTAGGTCTTGTAGGACATAAGCTTAGGTGCTAGTGCACAAATAGACCTTCCTATATGTTACCCGGGTGGGAACATTTTGGGGGGGACTAGGATCTTTTCTTTAGGTCCCCTTCTCCTCTCAATACTAAACTGATGCATTCAGTGAAGGGTGTAACTCAAAGCCATGTGCGTGTTGCCATATGCATGAGAACAATGTGACCAGCGTAGGAAAATGGTTGACTTTCCCCCAAACTTCTAATTTCCACCCTGCTTCCCAAATGTTTATTCTTCTTCTGTCTCTTACTGTTTCCTTCTTTATCTCGTTTTCCTTTCCTCTTTCAACGTCTATGTATTTTGACATTCAGCACTACTCAAGTTGCTTTATTACCAGTTATCGTAAATGTTATCATTAAAACATTACTGTTGAATCAAATTTCAAGTTTAATTTTCACATATTGGCAACTTTCATTTTGCTCATAATTTTACTTAACGCAAGAAAAGAATTTCAGTTGACTAGTTAGAAATCCAAGAGAAGGAATTTTGGTTTGCATGACCCCAGGTATCTCCTGACATTTGTTGTTCAACGTAAGATCGATCAGGTGTCAATGCTGATAAACTTGTATAGGAAATTGCCACTTCAACGTCCAAACAACTGTATTCAGGCCAATGTCCCACACTGGTAAATGGCCTTACCATCTCTACCCTAGTTCACACATTTTTCCAGATAACAGGAGTTCCTGATAAGGGGGGGAGAGCTCTGATGACCCACCAATGTGAGGCGGTGTTTGAAGCCGAGCAGAAAGGTGGACTACAGTTTTTGTCTTTATGAGGGACCTGTCTGCCACCTGTTCAAGGGCTGGATCCACAGCGTCTAGAACACAGAAAGCACTCCAGCAGAGCAAGCAGCACAGGGAATGAAAAGGACAAGAGGCCACTCACTTTCCAAGCTCCCACTGCACTTTCATTACCTCAGTCCAGATTTAGTCCTGAGACAGCCCTGGAGTGGCTGTCACTGTCGTTCTGCCCCTGATTCTCACCCAGGCATTTATCTTCTTGACTGACTTAGGACCAGATCTCAAGTTTTAGTAATTGAGTATTCATGCAAAAGGGCAGAGCAGGAGGTTTTCCTCCATAGTAAAGAGAAGCAAGATCATTAGGAAAACAGGCTCACAGCCACAGTTGTCTTCAAAATGACTGGGAAACAATACGGGAAGGAAACAAGGAAAGGGGGGAGGTGAAAATCATGCTAAGGACAATACAGTCATCTGTACTCTCCTGTAAAAATCTTCTCATCGTGAGTTTAAAAACAAAGCTAAGGGAAATAACAAAAAAAAATCTCATTTGATCTGAAACACACGCACACGTGAAGAAATCAGGTTTCTAAAACGTAAGGCCTGACTACCCTCCCTTGAGTAAGCATTCATCCACGTCATGCAAAGAAGTCTCTCTCCCCCTAAGGATGCCCCCTTCTTTGTGTTTATGTGGGGACCTGCCCCAGGTACTGAAGGAGGAATAAACCCATCAAAGGCAAACACTGTAAGTGGAGCTGGTGGGATGGGGCTTGGCTTCCAACCCTGAAGAACACAACTTCATAGCAAAATGTCAATGGGGACATTTAGTTCATCACCACAGGACATTATACAGGGTGGGGCAAAAATTGGTTTCTAGTTGCTTGTAAGGAAAATAATAAAACAGTTAATAAATAATAATACAAAACTAAACTCTGTGTTCTGCGTACTCACAACTGAACCTCCTTTTGCCCCACCCTGTATGCCACAAGGGGTAAAGCACACTGTTGGTGGGAGCGACCTCCAGATCACTAGCTTACTACTCTGTCATCCTCCTGCATTTTTTTGCCTTATATTTGTAATTCCTATTTGGTAAAAAAAAAAAAAATCAGGCAGACAAAGTGTGAGGCACCCAGCACAGGATCTGTCTGCACCATGCTCCAGGACAGCTGGGAAGATGCTGCTGGCATGGGACTCGCCTCATCCTGTGATTGCCCCTGGACATCTGTGAAGAAAAATGGGGAGCGGTTAGAGAGTGGGTAGCGAATGTTCACTTTTGGAGTCCTGGCCTAAGATTCATTTTCTCTAGCTGATCCTCAGGGGCTGCATGGCATGGACCATTTATTGCATCCGTTCCATGGGGGGCGAAAATCCTGGCTAGCGTATTTTTTTGTACTGCTGCTGTAGACACAACAAGCTGTTCAGGCGATTTTGTACTAGGTAAGACAAGGACTCAGAGACCATCATTCAGAGGATATTGTAATTGGACTAATTTCCTGTTTGAAATGTTATTGCTCCTGAGCAATGATTCTGCAAATTTAGTTCATGAGCTTGAAGTTGTGATTCTTTGGCTTCAACAGGACATTAAAGGCAGTTCTTCAGAGACAAATGCATGTTACTTGTGTGTGTGCGCACGTGAGTGAACAACCATTAGATGCAAAGCAGGTCCAGGATGCAGCTAAACATTTGCCCAAAGACCTGTGCTTGTGGTTTCTAAGGTATGTGAGCATTAGAAGGGAAAGTTCTGTAGGGGTCAAATATCTTCGTGTTAGGTAGCTACCTTAATAAATCTGTTTGAGTACAGGCTGGCATTTGTCTAAGTCTCCTGAGAATTGTAGTAACGGGATTGGTTGCAGCCACCCATGGGTGAGTGCGCCTTAAACGTGGAGGAACCGTATGGCATCTTGTGTGTGTGTCGACTTGTGAGGAGGTCGTGGATTTGGGAGGAAGATTACTGCCTACGTGACCTGCAAAGTGAAGACCATCTGAGTGAGGATGAGAGGCTGAGTCTGTTCACTTGCCAGGCAGGGGAGCACTCCCCAGTGAAGACTTTAGACAAGGGTAGTAAGGATAAAAAAAACTGAGGAGTTTTAAAGTTCTCATTCATAGTATTCATGCTCAGGAGTTGCTTATATGCTAAGGAGATGAAATAGCCAATTGAAGTCCTTTTAGAAGACTTCAAAGATCTAGTAGGGAAAAACATGTACTCTGGCTGAGACAGGATGTACGTGGTTGGGTAAAAAAATGTGTCACTGTTCATTGGTCAGGAAAGAATGTTAAGATGCCAGTAAAGGTCTAGTGTTCTAAGGTCAAGGTTTATGACCTTTATCAGCTAGTGAAAACAAATACGGAGGAGGGGACCCCCCAAAAAAACCAGAATTATCTTCTGGAGGCCAGGCCCTTGTAGTACAGGCTTCTCCAGCTAGGTGAGTGTTCTATGAACCTGTCTGTATCAGTGTACCAGTTGGCGCTGTTGTGAGAGGCTGTGTTTGGCTTCAGTGAATGTTTTTGGAAGACTCTTTCAACACGTTTGCCCATTTCATGATGGGTGATTTATGAGTGTACCTGCCCACACTGCACTGAGTGTTCAGTAGTTTCTGACCAAAACCAGCATGACCCCTGTGCCCCACTCTCCCTATTCACCTGGTCTTGCCCTGAGTGACAATTTTTTTCTTTCCCTGGATTAAAAAAAGCCCTCAAAGAGAAAAGTTTTTCAGTGTGGAAGAGATGAAATAAAAAACGGCAGAAGCACGAAAAGACATCAAAACTGATGAGTTCGAAAACTGTTTTGAGCAGTGGAAAAAATATCTCAATAGGTGTATTGCATCAAATGGAGAGTATTTTGAAGGTGACTGAAACTTAAACATGTAAGAATAAATACACATTTTTTTATAATAAATTCTGGTTTGGGGGGCTCCCCCCTTGTACAATAAAACAGAGTAGTCAAAT
Source organism: Macrotus californicus (assembly GCA_007922815.1). NCBI lineage: Eukaryota > Metazoa > Chordata > Mammalia > Chiroptera > Phyllostomidae > Macrotus > Macrotus californicus. The sequence continues at coordinate 1,741 of VMDR010010488.1, read as the reverse complement.
ATTCCTCGGCAAACACTGGTGTTAGTGGAAGTACTTCCTTTCACATGAGAGTAGATGTCAGGAAGCCCCTGCTGGAGGTTTTGGTGTGTGTGTGTACCATAACCACCTCTTCTAGCTTCATGCTCTACTGCTCCTCAGTTCCCCACCATCTGTTTAGGACTGGGATCTCACTTCTCACATATCTGCGATGAAATAGCCAATTAAAGTCCTTTTAGAAGACTTCAAAGATCTAGTAGTAAAAAATATTTCCAAGCAATTGGGAAGAGTTTTGAGAGCATAACAGAGTCAGGTGAAGAAAGAGAGGGCATGAAAGCCGTCAGCACCCTCCCTCTCAGCCAGTGAGCGTGTCTTTCACACACGGGTAGGTGCACGGTAACTACGTGAACGGACAGGTCTAAGGCCAGGAGTATAGTTCCTAAAGTAACCCATAGAGTGTGAAAAATATTTGCAAATCATATATACGATCAAGGATTAGTATCCAGGATATATAAGGAACTATTACAACTCAACAACAAAAACAAAACCCCTATTAAAAATTGGGCAAAGGACTTGTATGGACATTTCTCTTAAAGAAAACATACAGATGGGCAATAAGCACATGATAAGATGCTCAACATCACTAATCATCAGGGAAATGCAAATCAAAACCACGATGAGACAGGATTTCACACCGATTAGAATGGCTATTTTAAAAAAAGCAACAGAAAATAACAAATGTTTGTAAGGATGTGGAGAAGTTAGGAACTCTTGTACATTACTGGTAGCAATATAAAATGGTGTGGCCACTATGGGAAATAGTATGAGATTTCCTCAAAAAATTAAAAATAGAATTCCCATATGATCCAGAAATTCTGCTTCTGGGTATATATCTAAAAGAATTGAAAGCAGGAACTTGAACAGATATTTGTATACCTATGTTCATACAATAGAAGCATTATTCACAACAACCATAGATGGAAACAGCCCAAGTAGTGATTGACAAATGAATGGATAAATACAATGTGGTGCACACGCATGCACATGCACGTACACCGGAATATTAGTCAACCTAAATAAGAAGGAAATTCTGCCAATTGTGACAACATGAGTGAAAGTTCGGGTATTACGCTAAGTGAAGTAAGCCCGACAACGTGTGGTATTATATGTGGGATCTAAAAAAAAGATTGGACAAGAAAACAGTGAAGTTTAACTTGTAGCAACAGGGAGCTGCATGGCAGTTGCCAGGGGCAGAGGGTGGGAGGGAATGGGGAGGCATTGGTAGAAGGGCACAACCTTCACTGCATGATGATGGAGGTCCGAGGAGCTAATGTGGAGCACGGTGACTGTGGGTGCTGATTTGTGCTGTATAACAGTTGAAAGTTGCTAAGATGCTAAATGTTAAGTGTTTTCACACACAAAAACGGTCAAAAGGTGATGGTGTTAATTACTCTGACTTGTGGGAATTTTTTCATAATGTGTATGTACCTCAAGTCATCACCTTGTACACTTTAAATATTTTACAATTTTGTTTGTCAAGTATTCCTCAGTAAAGCTGGGGAGAAAGGGAAGGAAATCCTGACACCTGCTACAGCATGGATGAACCTTGTTGTCTTAGCCCATTCGCACCACTACAGCAAAATGCCACAGACTGGGCAGCTTATCAGCAGCAGGAATTTATTCCTCATGGTTCTGGAAGCCAGAATGTCTGTGATCAAGCTGCCCTTTCCCCCCCAGCCCACGTCTGGCCGTGTTCTCATGTGGC
>VMDR010010487.1:0-30704 GCA_007922815.1 Macrotus californicus | reverse complement strand
TGAGAGGAGAACCAACATTTAAAGAAAAAATTAGCAGAAAAGCTCCCTCAGGGATTCTCTACACCATTCTGCTCCGCCAGGTCTAAGAGTCAACGACACTTTTTATAGAGGCCACAAACCTGGCTGCCCGTGGGCTCAGTCCAGCTCCCAGGCACGGGCTCCTGGCCTAGGGAGCATTTCCAGATGTTGGGAATAAACATAAAATATTCACATTTACAGCTCCCCCTGAAAAAAGGAAGATCTGACAAAAGAGGACCTGCGCGATCGAATAACAGCAATGCACTGCAGCTGTGAGCTACCGCCTCCTTTATGCGAGAGATTTATTCCATCACTGGTTCCTTCCAACTCACAGGTATTTATAACTCACTGTGCACAACAGCCCTCTAGTTGCTCGGGAAATTAAAGTAAGCAAGGCAGACAAAAATCCCACAACTACTGGGTCTCACCTTCTGCCAACCCCACCACCTAGGAGTGACCAGCCCCGCCGGCCCTGACATCCTTTTGGGGACAGCCGGTCCCACGTTCCACCTGCATGCGAAGGTGCTGGGACCTAAGTCCCCACCTGGCAGAGCCTTCAATTCCACAGTGCGGAAGAGAGAATGAGAGTATTTGCCAGACAGATAGCTTGTCCTTACCCAACTCTCAAAACGCATCAAATGGAAGATGTGCCTAGAGGGTTTGCCTTAGTTCAAGAAAACAAGAGAAAACACTTTTACTTTATCTTGTTCGATAATGTGAATAAAGACAGGCTAGGTGAGAAGCTCTGTGTCATGTTCTCAGTACCCACTGGCACTGGAGTTTGACTTCTGACCCAGCCCAAACCTTAATTTTAGGGACCAAGAGATGACCACGAAGGGAGAGAAACTGTCCTAACGCCATCAAATGAATGAACAACAGAACCAGGAAAAGACAAGAAGCAAGAACCCTGTTTGTCACCCAGTTTCCTCTCTGCCTCTGGGTGGGCAGCTGTGTGCAAGTCCAGGTGTATATTCTCTCCACCTCCATGTTAACAGGTATTTATCTACCTTTGATCTTCACAGCATTTTCTTTCCTCTGGAAGGGGCGCTTCCTCAATGAAGCAACACCCCCTACTTTTCCACGCGTATTTCGGAGCAGCAGTTGGTGCGGCCTGCTCGCGCACCCCGGGGCTGAACACCTTACGTAAGCCTGTTATGTCATGAGGAGGCATCTGGCCCGTGGACATGCAGCTCATCAGAGATCTTTCCCAGGAACAGTGTGAAGCAACAGGAGGACTGCCCCTCCTTGGGCCCTCCCCTTCCTTTTGGTGATGGTGAAGCTTTGTATATGGTGAAATTGCCTCATTTTCTATCATGTATGGGGGCAAAAAATCCCTCCTCTCTGTACAAGCCAAGGACTGGGGATAGTATATACCTCCTGGAAAATGTGCTCCTTGGGGATGTGGAGTAAACATGGTGGGCCCAGGGAAGGTCAGAGGCTGGGAGGAGGGGCAGGGGACATATCTCTATTCATGTAGTCAGTGTGACAACTGGGTGCAAGGATCCTGAAAGTACAACAGTCATTGTGGACGATGTTTGAAATGTCACCTGTCTGCCCATAGCCACCCACAATTTCAGCTCCAGAAGGCAGTTTGCTGGGGAGAGGGTCTCCAGAGGCAGTGACAGTGGGGTGGGCCACACAGAAGTGGGAGAAAAGGAGCTAAGTCTGATTCGAATTCCCCCAAATCAGAGGATGGGGGAAGACATGCCCTCTACAGAATGAATGAACATCCCCTCCCATGTGAGTCGGGGCTCAGACACCCGGCCACACAGGAGGAGGTCAAGGGGCAGGCGGGTGAGACAGAGGGGAGCAGAAACAGCCGGGCACCCGATGCTGCCCACAGAGGAGAACACATCGCAAACCATGCACATGGGCAGCATTATAAACAAGGGTGTTTTCCTTCTCCCTCCCTGCCACAGGAGAAGAGACCGATGGTCTGAAGGGACCACATGCTGCAAGTCTAACCATGGGTCTCATATGAGTAGCATTCACAAAGGTTTTGTTTCTGAGTTCCTCTTCAAAATAATAGGCACAGGGTCTCCCTCAGTGGCAGACGATTTTTGTACACAACAGAGCTGGTGTTGTACTGACCTATCCACCCTTCCCCCCTGACTGTTGCTTTTGTTTTTTAGAGCAAGCCTGCTTTTCCTCAGTTGGTACATCTTGCTTTCCCCTCGACAGTACTAATGTGCTGAGTTTAATGTGCTGACATATTTTGCGGAAAATAGCACAACGCAGTGCTTCACTCCCCAGCACCTTCTGCTGATTTGGCCGGCTCTTCGGAGGCGCTCCTTGTGGACGGCCCATGGGATTTTCCTGACACGCTCTGGGGCAGTGCCTCTACGTTCCCTTCTTTCAGGGTCACGACCCAATGAATGGGGTCTGTGCATGTCTGAGACCTCATTTTAGAAAAACAGGCTGAGGTGGGCAAGCTGTTGATCAGATCCACTTCTCTTTCTCTTGGGCAAATGAGTCTTAATTGTCACCACCATCACAGACAGGTGTGACTGTGTGATGAGGTTCCCCACAGTGGACTGTGGGTGGAAATGACTCTACCACCGATGTTTAGGCTTCAAAACGCCTCCCACACAATTCTCTGTCTTCTTCATTCCCCATCTGCTGGCCAGACAGGCTGGGAAAGAACAGATGTGGAAAGCCACTGAGAGCGTGCTTGTGGCCGCAGCTCTCCCACCATCATCAGGAGCCATCGATAATCTTCTGCCCAGTAATTCTGGGTCCCCTGAAAATCAATATCTTTTCTGGCCATTTGGTTTTATTGCTGGGGCAGTCAGTGACACTGAAGAATCGGTTCCAAACTTGTGACTGCAGGTTGGTGTGCCTTGGCCCACGGAGCACCACCAGGGGGCAGAGTTGCCTAATCCCATCCGTCGGCCAAAGGAAGTCCACCTTTATGACCCACTCACTCCACGGGATTTTTTTCCGACTCCATGAACTTTGGTTCCTTGACTTCAGACATGGAGTAGATTGTTGCCAAATGTTTGAGAAAGACTTGTACTCATTTCTGTCCCTGATTCTTTTATTTGCCAGCCAAAATTTAGGAACAAAATAGATTACAGCAAGTATACCTTACTACTTATAGGGTCTGCAGCTCCATTTTGTATTTTATAGATATGCATCTATAACGTTATAGATGTATGGAGATATATAAAAGGAATGCTGTTTCCATAAGTATACACTTACATTTATAAATTTGTAAGTATTTATATATACATAATATACATAATTACAAAGTCCTGTGTAAAAATATATATATATATATATTATAAATATATAGCTTAATCAAACTTCCCCCAAGGTTTGAATACATTGTGTTCAAGCCAATTTCAAATTATGTATGTTCACACATGTATGCGTTACATGAATTAAATGTCTAGAAGGCTCAGGATTCCCCCACCTTTGATAGTATTTTTTAAAAAGTGCTCTGAACGGAGTTACTGTGTACAGAAAGCGATGACTTAACCTGATTAAACTGCACAAATTGTCCGGTCACCTGAGACCAGGGACTGCATGCCAACACACTCTTGCCATTCAGTGGAAACTGACTCACCTAGTTCGGAGCTAAGAGTTTTGGGTGACCAGGTGGTGGCAACTGCGAAACGGTGGGTTATGACAAGGACAGCATAGGAGTCAGGAGGAGAGAGCGGGCAGTAGAGGAAGAGGAGGGGGGAAGAGGGGGAGGGGGAGAAAAAGCAGGAGCAAGGCTCGCACACGGCAAAGACAGAACGCTGCTTTCTCAACAGCGCTCAGATGTAGCCTAAGTGAAGGGGAGGGTTCGTGGGAAGCGCCCCATCAAAATTGTAATAAACATGTTCTCTTTTCAACTTCCTTGTAAGTATATTTTCCCTTATAATTAAAACAAGATTTTGCTTCTGGAATGATTTGCATTATTAATGCAGAAGCGCAAAGAGAAAGGAATGCCAATGTTCCATCTTTAGCTTTCAAAATAATTTTTTAGCTCATTATCAAGGCAATGATTTGAGTGCCAGAAATTTTGTCTTCCCCCCCAAAAAAGTTTTGAGAATGTAGACACCAAGCCTTGGAGAAGCTAGACAAGACTGGGGGAATGGGTATTATTTATGAAAGGTTTTTTAATATATATAATGAAAGTTTATATATGTAAACCATTATAAATTCTTATATCAATATAAAATTTTATAAAATGTATTTATATAAACATTTATTACACTTATATAAAAGTTTACATATATGAAAACTATTCATGGCTCTCGTACTTTGTTAAAAATAACAGGTGTTAACAGGTATATTTTTAGAGGCTTGCTATTAAAAGGGCATTGAGAATTCTTTCCAGACAAAATTGGAAGACTTCAGAATTCCTTCTCTTCCATTCTTTGTCAAGGACTTCATGCCATTTTAAGGCAGAATGATTTACAAACAGTAAGACCGAGTTGCTTGAAGATCGCCTGAAATAACAGTTGGTTTTATTTACTTGTCGGTTTGGTGCAGGCATTTCTGGTGGGGGTGGGAGCCCTAACTCCAGTCCTCCGCCCTGTTTTCTTGCTCTGAGGGTTCCCTTAGGTCTAATTAGTGTCCTAGCCAATCAGACACAAAAGTACGATGAAGTCTTGACAAGAAAATACCAAATAAAAATGGCCTTGATTGAACGCGGCAGCACCGAGCACCAAGAAGCTGAGTGGCTGGCTGGAAGTTGGGGAGAACAGAAGATCCAAGAAGAGACAGACACCTGGTGTGCTTTCTGGGAAGAAGGGTTCCGAGACTGCTATGACCATAGTTGTGCTCCATGGAGTCCACTTTTAAGATTTTTTAATTGTCCTCAGGAAATTAGTAGAACCTCCTAAGGTCCTTCCGCACATATTTTCCTATGTCTTTTCTGGCTTTTCTCAGGAAAACATCTTGAAAAGAGTTTGAAAATGGCAAAAATTTATCACGTCATCTGATTCTCCAGAAGTTTGCATCTTTCAAGATCATTGAGGCATTTTTGCAATAAGATGTATTGAGGAAAATTGATGGTAATGCAAATAATTGTCTTCCAGAGAAGTAACAATTAATTTGTCCCATGGAAATGAGATTCAGTCTCCCCCTCTCCTGGGAAATGTGTCGGTTTTCAATGTACTAAATCCATTTCAGCATTCCCAGTTGTGTATGTCTGCATATATTCACTCAGTTTTATCTTAACCAGCTCATGACAGCTTGCTGGTTCCCTCGTTCATGAATTGCTAAACAAAATATTTCACATGTGTTCATTTTATATTTATGTAAAAGCCATGATTTTTCCCCTGATAAAAATTCTCTCTTTATAGGAACTCAGGATGTGGAGAAGTCCATCCTTATGAACTTTGGGGAGTGGCTGACCTCTGGGGAGTGAGTATCCCACCAACATCTTTGATGTCTGACTTCCAATTCAGAATAATTCAAGTGAGAAAATTCCTCTTATGGAACAGATGACTTGACACCTGATTCTGCAGGAGTCGCTGCCCCACTGCACTGGTATGTCACCTGTCACTAGTAATCCCTCTCTCTGGGGGTAGGGAGTGCCTGTCAGTGTGGAGGCTTGGTCTCTGGGAGTGAATGTCCTTCGTACTTGGTCCTATCCACTGGATTTGACCCCAACACCTGAGTTGTACTTGCTTTTCCATAAGACACAGCCCATGTGTGTGTAGGTTATGGTATTTTTAGCTCACACTTCTCTTGTAGCACTTTACATAGAGTTTTGCTTATGAATACAGTATCAGCTATAGGACTGTCACATATATTAATTAAACTTCATTCATTATGTGAGTTTGAAGCACTTGGGCCTCTGATTCAGTCTTACTTAGTACACACTACGGGCCAGGCACTGTTCTCAGAATTCAAGGTACAGGTTGTACTAGAGAGATCATGTGTACAACTTGACAAAACTCATGTTCTTACAGGGGCCGTAGGAAAATATGTAAGTGAAAGTTTCCGTGAATGAGATGCCTTCAGACAGTCATAACTTACAGGGGTGCTGTGGCCAAGAAAGTGGGAGGAGATGGAGTAATTACATCATTCATGGTGGTCAAGTGCGGCTTCCTGGCAAAGAAAGTGTTTGGACTGGGACCTTAAAGATGTAAAAGGAAGACAAAAAAGATCCCAGGAGAAGAGAGCACCAGTCACAGAACCCTGAAACCACAACAATCTCTTAGCGATTTTAATGTAAATATTTATCTCACAGCACTAAGAGATAAATGCATGTTAAAAACCCTAGAATATTGAATATTATTGACTAATGTTATCTAGCATTTGGACTTTTTGCCAACTAGATTAGCACCATCCTAAATTGGTTGGGATAGTATTTATTCTAATTATTTTGTTTTTCAGTGGAGGTGGGTTGAAGGGAGAAAGGTTGATGGAAGGTTTAATAACATTAAAATACTGCCTCTCTACTTCTTTCTTGAAGGAAATCCTATTTTGTAGGGAGAACTGGATCCCCCCCAAACTTGAAAAAAAAATATTTTTCAGGTTTCTATTTCTGTCAAAAGAATTACTACCAACTAGTGGCTTCACACACGCACAATTATCACCTTGCAGTCTGGCAGGTCAGACGTCTGGGCTAGGTAGGTTTCAACAGGCTAACCTCAGAGGGCTGGCACCCTGCACGCCCTTCTGGAGGGGAAAACCCATTTCTTTGACTTTCTCAGCTGTAAGGTCTCTCCCACATTCTTCGGGCCACGGCCACCTTCCTCCAGCTTTAAAGCCAGCAACAGCAAGGTGAGTCTTCATATGTCACATCTACCTGGCCTGTCTTCCTCTGCCACATCCCTCTCTCTCTAATTCAGCTGGGTAGAGCTCTCAGTTTCTAAGGAATTAGGGTTCAGTTGGTGCCTGCCCCAACAATCGAGTCCTCATCTCTAGGTCTTTGTCCTTAATCTCATCTTCAAAGGATCTTTTACCAGATAAAGTAGCAAGTTCACAGGCTATCGGGCTTACGGCATGGACATCCTTGGAGAGCCACTGTTCTGCCTACCGTGGACAGCCGTGCAAGATGGGTTGGTCAGCAGGAAATGAAAGGGGGTGCTGTGTAACTCTTCTGGGGAAGTTCCTGACAGGAAAACAGACTTGGAGGTTTCCTGGGCCCTCTGCTTGAGCCTGCGCTGTGCTGCGCCCCGGTCTGAACTGTGGCCAACCTAAGCTAAAGCCTGGCAGGTACCTGAGGGATGGTAGATGGTGCAGCCAAAGGGAAGGCTGGAAGGTGTCACTATGCAGACTCCAGGCTGTCTAGCCCTGACCTTCATTTATCTAAGAGAAAAATAACTCGTAACTTATTTAAGCTGTTGTACTAGATTTCTCTTAATAGCTTTAAGACAAATTCCTAACCAAATGCTTCACTAAAGTAAGGCTGACTTGGTTGTTGGAAAAGGGGAAGATCTATCTCGATGGTAGGATGGGTTGCATTTTCATGACTGAACAACATTGTCCATTCAGCAATCTTATTTGCTGGTGACACAGCCCTTAACCAGTCGAACTGACAAACCCCACAAAGCTGGACACGTTTAGTTATGAAGACAGACAAAGCAGAGCTGAGGTTCCATTAACAGCTTAACGGTAACTGAGCTGACAGCCAGACATCATCAATACAAGTGTCAGAATTATAAGATGATGGATTTTGCTGCAGAACAGTATGGTAATGAATTTAATTACAATTGTAATTGCTTTTTGAATCAGCAAATCTTAGCAGCCATAAAGAAATATTAACATTTTAAATTTGCCACATATATGCTAAATTTTACGTCTAATTTTTTTTTTAAAAGCAGTCATGTAAAACATCCAATGAATGGCATACTATTCTAATACATTTATAACACCAAAAAGAAAAAAATGAAAGATCTTAGCTAAATTTAAAATAAAAGCTAAAATGATTTCTTTTGGCTTAATCCAAGTCTCACATCCCTGCATATTATTTATTTACGACCCTCCCTAGATTACCACAGTCTGAACTTTCCCATTTGATGTTTCACTAAGAATTGTGTTATCCAGGGTGGAGCAAAAGTAGGTTACAGCTGTGAGCAGGCGAAACAGAGAGTTTATTCTTATATTCTTATTTATTAATTACTGTATTATTTTCTATACTCACAACTGTAAACCTACTTTTGCCCTATCCTGTATTTTAAAAAGCAGCAGAGTTACACACTGGCTGGCTAAAACAAATTATTTTGTAATGGGATTAGAGGAAATGAGATTACTGAATGAACAAATCACATAGTAATTGAGCTTATTTTTCACATTTTCAGAAGAATGACGGCCTGCATATCTTAGCTGTGGTACCAAGTGTCAGCAGTGGATGCTCCATGTACCATGTGTGACTAGCACAGCCCTGTGTCAGCTCTGCCCCTTGTACTCTGCCGAGCTACGCTGCATTCACATGAGCATCATCTGTCCTGGACTGCTCGGCCAGTAACGCTCTTCTCATGCATCAGTAAATAGACCATTCAGTTTTGTAGCTTGGTTGATCTCTTTTACAACTGAAGTCTGTAAAGTGTTAGACAAAATTTTATATGATATACACATTTCACTTATGCTAAAGGTATTTTAAAATGCGATGGACTTGAGGCTCTTTATTTAAAGAAATACCAAAATTGAAGAGAAAATCCTTTTTTTTCCCCCCACAGAATGCTCCTGGGGTGGATTGAATGGCTGGTCTCTCCTCAAGATATGTACTCACACTAATCCCTGGCATCTGTGAATGTTACCTTATTTGGAAAAAAGGAGTTGAGGGCAGAGAAAACTCAGAGGGCAGAGGAGAAGGCAATGTCAGAACAGAGACAGAGATGCTTGGAGAGAGGAGGTGGCCCCTGGCCTCTGGAAGCTCCCCATACATGGATTCTCCCCACCAGCTGGAGGGAGCACAGCCTGCTAAAGACTCGGTTTTGCAGTTCTGAGTGCTCTAAACTGCCTTGTCTATGAAGATTTGTTACAGCACCCCCAGGAAACTATGTGGCTACCATCTTCAAATAATTTTAATCCTTCCCCACTATCGCTCCATTGGTCATTTTTTCAAATCAATTTGCTGGAACTAATATTTGGTCCTTTTCACTACCTGAAAAATTGTATATAAAGATTTTCCTGGACCCAGATTAAAGGTGGCAGATGAAATACATACTTTTTATTCCAGCCCCTCTAACTCCAACTATCATGATAGCAAAGTGCTTTATTATTTCTGTTCATGAGGACAGATGGAATGGGAGAGAGGAGAACAGCAAACACACCTTGGAAATTGCAATGCACAAAAAAAGAAGCCACCACCGACTCAGCAGGCCAGAGGAAGCAAATCCTAAAGCCACATGGGGCAAGCTGAGAAACAGCCTGAATCTCTGCAGAATGAATCAGCAAAACAGGAGATGGTAAAAGGTCTATTTAAAAATCTAAGCAAATACCCCCTGCCTGCCTGCCTCAGACCCCTGCCCCCAGTGCAGGTACTCTGCCCTTCTCTGCAGAGGGAGAGAGCTGCCCCTCCACCAAGTACACCTGTGTTCTAGAGGAAGACCAGAGATGCATTCTCGGAAGGAGGGGAAACAGAAGTTGGCTTTGCCAGGGATATCTAAGCCTCTGAACCTTGCAGAAAGGGTCACTATACAAAAATAGAGAAGTTGAAAAAAAATGTACTGACTAAATGTTGAAATCACTGCTTCTTTCTGCCCTTGGCCTGCAGCAAGTTGACTAACACTCTCCAGGGAGAGGCTGGAAAGTTCATCCCTGTGGACTCGGGCCAATCAAGGAATAACAATTCGAAGATATTGACATCAGTGGTTCCCGTCAGAAGAGCCCAAGCCATGCCCCAGGGTGGACAAACCAGTACCCTCCCCACATGGGCTTCATTCAGCTCCCATGGTCCCCCCTCCCTTAATGTGAGAAGACATCTAAATACAACGAGACACTGAGGACAGAATCTGGTGTGAAAGATCAAAATCAAGACGACACCTTAGGAAATAAGCAACTGACAGAGGAACAAGACAACCCTGAAAAAAAATGGAAATATGTATCCTTAGTATTGATACCCTAAGAAAAATAACAAATATTTCATAATTAATGAAAAAACACAGTAAGAAATCAGTGTCAGTAATGAAAACTTTGTTAGCAAAAGCGAATGTTAAGTATTCATTTATAGAATTACAAAATAAAGCTGAGAAAAATTTTCCTTAAAGTAGAGAAACACACACAAACAGAAAGGAAAATGAAGGGGAAAATATAGAAAAAAATGAAAAGGATAAATTAGAGATTCTGAGGGGTACCACTCAAATACTGCAGATGCCCAGAAAGGAATATCCGAAAAACAGACGGAAATAATTAAACAACTAATTCCACACAGCTCATAGAATTGAGACATGTGAGTTCAGATCAAACACCTTTGTAGGGTACATGGCACAGGGATTAAAGGTGGAGCTGCACCAGGCCAAAGCATCAAGAATTTGCAGAAGGTGGGGCATACAAACGCTAACATAAAGAATGAAATGATCAGGAATCAGCATTTTGTTGGATGCTTCTGTAGCAACACTAAATTCTAGGAGGCAACGGACCAGTGACTTAAACATGTGAGTAGAAAGATTTTCCACCTAGAATTTCATATACAGCCACATCATTCTCAGGAGGCTTACTGAAGGGTAAACAAAGAGAGAGGAGGCAGAGGATTAAAAATCCAAGAGAGATATTAAAGAGTTTCCTGGGATGAAGGTTAAGGAAGGAAAGAAAAAAAAAACTTGAGTGATAACTGTGCAACAAAAGTAAATTATATTATCTCCAGAACTGTTATTTCAAAGAGTACCAGGTGTCTCAAAGAAAATGACATTGAGAAATATTTGTGTATTTCAATATATTGAAAGGAGATTTAGGTAATTTGATGGAAGACATATTTGTAGTTGAGTTCATAGGTATATAAAAGACTAAGCTGCACCTGCATTTTTGTTGTTTTGTCTGTGATATGACTTCTCTCCTGTTCTTAAATCATTTCAATATAATATTTAGAAGATCAATGTATTGTGAAATACAATTTTAAAAGTTTAATAGGTTATAAGTATTGCAATGAATAACTTCAATATTTTTGAATTGGGCTGTAAAATACAGATGATTTTAAGCATGGTTCTTATAGTTTCATAAAGGAACACAAAAATATTAGTTTCACTGAAACCCATACTTCGAGTGGGATCCCAGTTTAGCCTGGGTCACTGTCTGTTTAATTGGGAAAACAGAGGGTAGATTTGTCACTTGCCACAGATAAGAAGCAGCTGCATGGGGGGCCGCTTCTCTCCTCCCACAGTTGGCCCCAAAAGGGCCAACTGGAGAAAATATCAGCACAGGTGTAACATTTAACTATAAATCACCTCAAACTATTAAATATACAACTAAGTTTTTCCTCTTTTTTTCATTTCTACTGGCATTTCCCAAGTAGTGGCGAAGGGAAAATGAGCTTACTCTATGTGAAACCAGAAAAAATGGCAGAGTTCTGCTCTGATGTCAGGAAAGCCCTGATAAAAACATAATGCATCTTACTGTACACTATACACACAAAGTTATCGATGCATATTTTATGATCTGATTTGAACACTAAGTATTGTACATGATGGTTTTCATTTCACTGGGTGTCTAATATCTGATGAAAAATGGGATTTTTGAATTTATTCTGCCATGCATAATGCTGTGGAAAGGTATGGAAACATCTTCCTGGGATCTTCTGCTACTAAAATTGCCCTGATTTCTCTATAAACTGTGAAACTAAATGGCTGAAATCCATGGGTAAGGCTAACTCACCACACACCTTCTGGAAAGACCCTTTTGAGAATTGAGAGAAAACAGGCTTGTGATCCCACCTGCCCAGTGTTTGGTCTCTTAAAGGAACATAGTAATTTATTTTAAAATTTAACCTTGGAATGTATGGCCCTGCATTACATTTGTAAAGTCCTCTAATGCATGGGATTTTGAAAGAAAATGTTGCTACTTTAAACTCAGAAGAATTTTCTATCTTTTGGCATTTGTGGCAAGAAGTTCTGAAAGGATATGGAAGGATGATTTTGTTCCTGACCACTTCCCCAAAGCAATAACGACACTTTCATTTCTTAAATATACAGGTACTTTAGGGCTGTACCCGTGTGCTAGAGCTGCCATATCAAAGACCACGGTCTGAGTGGCTTTAACAACAGAAACCTGTTGTCTGAAAGTCTGGAGGCCCGAGGTCTGCAGGCAAGGGGTCCTTGCTTCTTGCACGTGTACCAGGGATCGAACCTGCAACCTTGGCATATTGGGATGATGGGTTAACCAACTGAGCTACCTGCTGGAGCCACCATCTTCTCTTTGTGTGTCCTCACAGGGCAAACTCCCACGTGTATGCCTGTCTCCAAACTTCCCCTTTCCATAACGGCGCCAGTCCTACTGGGTTAAGGCCTGCCCTAATGACCAAATTCTAACCTAAACAGGTCATTGACACCTCCCTGATGACACCCTGATAGCTCCTGCTGGTAAGTCCCCAATTAGGGTCTGATATCCAGAGCTCTTCTGATTTCCAGACCCACACACGTGTTTATCGGGCATCCCCATTCTAACACACTGACACCGTTTCACACATTACTTCTACCACCACCTCATGAACAGACCGGCCTCCACTCCTGGGGGAGTTCAGGGAACCATCCGCTCCTATTAGTTAACAGGAAACATAGACAAGAAGCTGGTTGCTCAAGCAAACAGGCATTGCACACACACACACATGAATTGATATATATATCAATTCATCAATGATATGATATATGATATATATATATATGATTGAAGTATTCAGCAGCAGTCTTCATCTTGCAAATCCTAAATAATGAGATCTTTAACCGTTTGAGTCCCAAGCAGCGCGATCGTGCTGCTGACAATACCCCCTGGGACTCAAACGATTAAAGAATATTGTTTCTACAGCCTACGCTTAAGAGAAAGCTGACATACAAGGAATTCAGTGAAAGCCACCAGTAGAGTAAAAACCCGCTTTGGAAATGCATTATACAAAATAAAACTTCACATTACAGTTTATTATGAATAATTGCTTTGGTAGTTGATATTTAGGCTGTGATGTTCTTAAAAATGAAAGACTATTGATAAATGCCTTTTAAAAAATTTTATACTTGTGCCTTCTTATATCTCTTATTATATTTAAGATAGTATTGGAGTTGACAGCTTTGTTTTTATTCATATTGGACAGCCCAAGTGATTTCTAGGAGAAGCTGACATGATTTCTCACGCTAGTGCACCATGAGAACAAAGAATTGAGGGGACCATGCAGAGGAGATGCTGCTACTGACTACAGTGTTTGGAAAAATCTCTCAGAATCTGCAAGAAGCTGGAAAAAAATTATTCCATACATAAGGGTTTATGACCACTCAGTAAAACATCCACTGGCTGCATTACGTATCTCCTCACTGTTCAGGGAGGGGCCTGGACTAAGGAGAAACCCTAGGCTGGATCTCTGTTGGAGTTTCCCCAGAAAGTAAGGCCAGGCAGAGTACGGAATTTAAGAGTGGCTGCTTTGACTAATTCCAGCAGGCTTTAGGAGCCAGGAGTGCTTTCCAGGTCCCTGGTGCTTGGCCTTGGGGTACTTTAGGACCGAAGAAATAGTAACTTGGTGTGTGAGAGAGAGATAAGGAGGCAGCTGGGTGTCTCTGGGTTGGTTGGGTAGCATGAGAAAGGTGTGCTCAGAGCCAAGTCGGTATTACCTGTAGGAATTAGCTGGCCCGGGAAGGGGGGGATGGGATAGTCTCCCACCAAGTCTGTGAAGCATCCAAACGCTACAGCGTCAACAACACAGGAGAGTAAACAGAGTTAATGCCATCGGTCCTGTGTGGAATGGTCGCCAACTAGACAAACGCAGGCTCTGAGAACACAGAATAGATACGGACGGTTCCCTGAACTCCCCCCGGGAGTGGAGGCCAGTCTGTTCACAAGGTGGTAGAAGCAATGTGTGAAGTGGTCTCAGTGTATTAGAATGGGAATGCCCGATAAACACGTGTGTGGGTCTGGAAATCCGATGGAAATCATGGACTTAAGAGCTGAATTGGGGACTTCCCAGCAGGAGCTACTAGGGCATCATCAGAGGGGTATTGATGAGAGTAGGGTATGACAGACTGGGAAGATCCCACCAGTGGACACACGCAGAGTGAGAAGGGGTCTGGCCGAATCCTGCAGATGACCTCGAGTTAAAGGAAACCCTCACCACCATGGAGTTCTGGGTAAGGCGAGAGCAGCATGATCTCCCTCTTTGGCTGCCCGAGGCCTTCTGCAATTTGACTAATTTTCTTATATTCAGCACCCCTGAGTTGGATCTATGAACAAAGCACATGCTCACACTTGTTAAAGTTTAACACAGAGAGGAAGGAGTCTTTGGTTTTGTTTTATCACAGGCGAGAAAAAGTCCTTAATACACTGAGTCCTGACAACATTGGCTGCTGCAGGAAAACTACTGTGAACAAACACCAAGCACAAGCTTTATACAGAGTTTTTAAAAATGCGGATGAGTTGTAATAATTAATAGGCACAAACGGGCTTGTCTCATTTTATAAAAAAAAAGCTCAGTTTATATATCTTCTCAATAAACTATTCTAAAGAAATTTCTCAAACGGAAGTTTTTGAACTACATTTGTGAGAGAATGTTCACATAGATTTGAATTTTTCAAAGCCTTTTCCCTAAAAATATTTTAAATCAACCAGTTCCCTGGATATGCCTTTTGGTACAGCTATAAATTAGTAAGATACATTTTTAATAAACTTGTGCATTTTTCTCTGCGTGTATCTCCCCATCTAGGAGAAATACATTCAGCTGGTTTTATCCCATACTGTGAGACGTTTTACTGAATCTGTTTGATTTATTTGTCCCCAAAGCGCCCCCACGGAGTTACCATCATGTTTGAAGAAGCCCAGTGAAGCTAGAGAGTGGAGGGACAGAGAGAAGGGTTGTCATGATATGTAGATCCTGAGAGACGGAGAGATTAGACCTACACTTGCAAGCCAGAAACGATGGGTTGTATTGATGGATTTGATGTAGGACTTGAGAAAAAGATCCAAGACAACGTGTGGCTTTCTGGCTTGAGCACCTGGCTAGTTGAAACATGTCACTGCCTGGGGCACCCTGAATGGCCCACAGCTGACAGACCCACTAGTGTGATTCTTCTCCAGAGATGTTCAGCTGCAGAGTGGAAAACCGCTGTAAGTGCATTATTGCCAGGCTGGGGCTTCTTATGGGAATATGTTGGAATGAGACTGGAGCTGGGCGGGATGGTATGTTTACAAGAAACTACTTTAAGGTTGGTGCTGAACTCAAAGCTAGACAATCAGGAGGAGCGAAAAGGTTGAGGAGAACAGACACTATCAATGGATTGGAGCCTTTCATGAGGTTAAAGAAGAGTTAGGTGTCAGGTACTAATATTACCAAGTACGACAAAGGATGTGTATGGTTTTGGTGAGAGCATCGGGCATGTTTCTATCTGATTTAGATTTTGGTGCAGTTTTCAATGACAAACAATATTAATAGGCTTACATAAAAATGGTATAAGGTAGATGTAGAAGGGACCACTTTAAAAAACTGAGGATGAGGTCCAATGCAAGAACAGACACTCACATTTGATGTCCTCCAGAGAGGATGACAGGACAGTGAGGTGTGACAATGAATGGCAGCAAGCAGAGAAGTTAAAGCTCTCAGTGGATAACATAAAGCTCCAAGAATTTAGTATACAAAGTTAGCATATGATCCCAGAGATACAGGAGCTGTATCACTTGTGTGTTATGTTCCAGTATCAATTTTCTGGTGATAACTCGATGTCCTACAATTTAATTCACTTCTGACACTAACTACCCAGAGTTAGCATCTGCGCCACAAGTTAAAGGCAAAGTGGTTCAATTCTGACACTAACTGCACACAAATTCTGGGGCTCCCATGACACCTGCATGTACAGAGCTCACCGGGAGCAAAACTCTGAACAGGTACAGTTTTATCACAAAGGTCAAAACTCAGAAAAGCCAAATAGAAGAGACAAACAGGTCAAGGTCTTGGGGAATAGGGCGCAAGAGTTTCTTTCCCTGTGGAATTGGGGTGAGCCACCCTCCCTGTCTACAGAGACGTCCACTAGCAAGAAAGCTCTCCAAGCCCGTGGTCCTGACCTTCCTCAGGGCTTCATTGCCTGGGCGTGACTGATCATTGGACAACAGACTGAACTCAGCCATCTCTTCTGAAGGTCAGAGGGGCAGTGCTGAAAGATTCAGCCCTGGAATCACATGGCTAGTTTGTCTGGACTCCATTTCCCAACCCCATAGTGAGGTCTTCAGTCTGAAAATTTTAATTTGTTGTGGGGGGGGGGGGAGTAGTATTCATCCGTATCATTACAACTTGTTGTTACATTCTCCTGCAGCATTTGTATTAATGTTAGAGCGCCTCAGATATGTTTGTCTTTTAGTCCTTCATTTCAAGTTAATGGGAATAAAGGAGAGATGTCTGAAGGACAGAATTCTACTTGCTCACAGGCTCGTTTTCCTTGTGTTCTGTCTAATCAGGGAGGGTTTCTGAAGTGCTGCCTGGCCACTGCTGTCCCTGCTGTCCTCTGCTGACCCTGCAGTCAATTCTGGTATCTTCTAGTAAGGGAACTTTCCTTCACAGTTCCCTCTGTGGTCACTGGCATCGCTGAAATTGCCACCTGAGGGCTTGCCTGGGGTGACAGGTTCGGGGACCCTGCCCCTAGTTTATAGGTTTAGTACAATGTAGGGTGACTGATGAGGCCCAATTCACACGGAGTCAGTGTGCGCAATTTTTCAGCTTTGTGCTGTGCTTCAAATCATGTAACCCACATCGCAACTCACAGAAATCGCTGCAGGGTGAACATAAAATGCGACTAGGCAGTGCCTGCCTCTGCAAAGATTGGTGTCCTTTCTGGACCTGAGAACCACTCTGGGCCATGCTGCTCCCCCTCCCTGGTCCTGGGCTCCCCGAAGGCACAGCAGGATTCAGACTCCCCTCTCACTTCCCCCAACCCCAAGGCGAGTTCACAAAGAGAGGACAGTATTGTACTTCCCGCCATCTCTCGGCTGATCTGGTGGTTCTTGGTGAGGAATTACAGCAGCTGAAAGTGTGCTTTGAAGGCTTTTCTATTTTGGAAACCTCTGGGAGTTTTGCTGTCGTACTTGGCCTGGGCCACCTTACTAGACCCTGACTGAGTGTCTATGACAAGAACACTGTCAAGATGCCCCGTACTCCTTAACAAACACCTTACTTAACCAGTCTCTCACGGTGGGATTATTCTGATGGACACATGATGTTCTACCCTCTGAGACACAGGTTTGACCATGAGGAAGAACCGACGCTCCTAGGAGTCTATGGCCATGGGTGGCACGCACAATTCTGAATACTGAACATGCACGCTTATCCTCTCTCAATGCTGGGTATGTACTGACGTCATCTTTTAACCGTTTGAGTCCCAGGGGGTATTGTCAGCAGCGCGATCACGCTGCTTGGAACTCAAACAGTTAAGTATCTCAGAATTAAACATGGTACCTACAAATACACCAACTATAACACAAACTAATGCGTGTCCCGAATGTGGCCCACCTGAGCCGAGGGAACCATTTCACATCAGTGACTGACAGAAAACAGTCATGTGTTAAGTACTCTACACATAACACACAGATATTGAACAGGAATCTCAGCTATTCCTTTGTCTAGGATCGTGCTCACTTACTGAAACACTACATAGCATGAATCACCTAGAAAAGTTAGCATTTATTCCATGTTCAAAATTAATATAATTACCAGCAACAATTGCCAATAATTTACTGAGCATGTTGTGCCTGTCCAGTATCGAACAGACTGATACAGAAAACCCTTTGAAGGCACTCCTGATAAGAGAAGTGGAAGGAAAGGTGGTAGGAACAAAATCTATTTTTGCCAGCATGAATCTAGCAACTTTGCCCAGACTCTGCTCCCAATATCACAGCTACGTTAGGCAACGCATTCCTAGACCCGACTGATGCCAACAGCCTCTTCATCTGCAGATTAGGAAGGAGGCTTAATTCTAGAGATATTTGGGATGGCAGTTTTCTGATTCCCTAGCTTCCTAATTGCCGTAAGCTCTGTCCTGAGTGTGTCACTCGGGGACCTACCAGAGAGTCTATGCCCCTGACACTCAACAATTTTTAAAAAATAATTGAACTCCCTGTATATTAAATTGATACAATAGCTGTAGCAGTATCTGTTAATAACACTGAGTCATGAACAAGAGAGTAATCCCGAGCACATTAACAAGCACTAAAATTATGTGTCATAATTAATGTTGTATTTCCTGTCTCTTTTTCTATAGTTCCAAATAAAATTTTGTTTATACTAGAATAAATGTCTCCCAGACTATGATTTTGACCCACTGTATTTTGGTATTTCCCTATGCCACATAAATTTTCAAAAGTTAACAATATTGTCAAATATTTTTCAGGGCAGCGAACGTTTATCAGTCTTTGGGTAACTGCAATCCAAATGCTTTTCCTGGTTTTGTGGAAATTCCTCACTGTGTTAGTCTGTGAGAATCAGGACCCCGCTCCACCATGAAATCCAGCCTGCCAGAGAGGACACCAGGTGGGCCTCCCTTGTCCCAGCCAATCTGATTCTTAATGAAGGATTAATGCTCTACCAAAATGACGCACTTGTCCACGTCATTGAGGCTTGAGGGTATGACGGATTTGAATAGAGTTGAGAAATTTCTTACCACTTAAAAGTGGTGTCACATTCCAGTTGATGGCGGAGTCCACCGGGACAACCTCAACAGGATATTCTGATGAAATCACGGTGCCTTCGTTTTCTGGTGGCCTGCCCATCCCAAATTCCTGCTCATTTTCCAATCCTGGCTCATGGTGTTTTCCTTTAATTCCCCATAGTATGGTATGTCTTTCCAATAAATGCATTCTCTTCTTAAACTAGCCAAGGGCCATTATGGTGCTTGCAGCTTAAATTAGTAACTGATGCATCCAGAGTGGAGAATACATACTTGAAAGAAGAGCAAGGATTGAGGAGGAAGACATGACGATATGTGTGTCCACAGAGAGTCGTGACTGGATATTTTTGGGGGGATTGCAAACACTCTTCTTCTCTTAATACAATTCTCTTGGTGTTAACATTGTGGTGCCAGATTTTAAAAACAAATTTATTAAAGTATTAAGTGTAACTGACTAACTGACTGCATGAATTAAAACTGTACGATTTTCAAGAGTTTTGTCACCTGTAGTACACACATGGAAGCATCACCAAAAGAAGGATCAGGGACATCTCCTTATTTCTTCCTGCTCCTTTATAATTTCTCCTCTTCCTCACATCCACTGCCCCACACATTCCAGACGACCACTGGGGCTTTCTTCACTATATATTATTTTGAACCGTTTGGAATTTTACAAAAGTAAACTTGTACGGCCTGTATCTTTTTCTGTGGCTTCTTTCAATGGGCGTAGTTTTTGATATTCACCCGTGTACTTGCACTAATATTTTATTCTTCTTTGTTGCTGAGGAGAATTTCAATACATGGATATTTTGTTCATCCATTCCTTGTGAACGAACATTCGGCTTGCCCCCTCCCTGTCCCATTACATTACTGCCAAGCTGAAATGAACATTCGTGTACAAGTCTTACACCCAGGAGTAGAAAGCTGATCATATGTTAGGTACATGCTTCACAGGAAAACTGCTACACTCTTTCTCAGAGTGTTAGTACAAATTTTACATTGCCACCACCACAGAAGGAAGGTTCTAGTTGGTCTACGTCCTAGTCAACACATGGCATGGCCAATACTTCCTGACTGTACCAGACAGAACATTCTGTACCATGTTCAAGAGAAATGGGGACAGCAGGTCTCCTGTCTTTTTTCTTTTTTGCAAATTTATAGGGAATACATTTGATTTTACATCCTTAGAGCCAACTGTAGATTTTCACAGATGTCCTCTAACAGGTTGAGGAAATACCCTGCCATTTCCAGTTTGCTGAAAGTTATTTTTGTTTTTTTTAATAAAGAATATATGTTGGGCCCTGGCTGGTGTGGCTCAGTGGATTGAGCACCAGCCTGTGAACCAAAGGGTGTCTGGTTTGATTCCCAGTCAGGGCACATGCCTGGGTTGCGGGCCAGGTCCCCCTGTAGAGGGCACGAGAGAGGCAACCACACGTTGATGTTTCTCTCCTTTCTTTTTTTCCTTCCCCTCTCTCTAAAAAGAAATAAAATCTTTAAAAAATAAAGAACGTTTGTTGGATTTTTAAAATGATTTTCTGGACATAATGTGATTTTTATTTTTATTTCGTTAGTTTCTTAGTTGTTAAGTTGGTGGCTTGCATTGATTGATTTTCTATTAAGCAAATCTCACATTCCTAAAATAGATCCCATTTGGTCATAGTGCATTAGTGACCTCATATAATGTTAAATTTGTTTTGCTTAAAAAATATTGTTGCTTTAAGCAGGATACATATTTTCTTTTCATTTTATAGTATATCATATAAGGAGTATAAATAAAAAAGGAGAAGTATCCCTTTGTCACTTATTTCCAAGAGTAGCAACAATAACCTCTGGAGGCAAAAATAATTTTTGCCTTGTTCATGAACGTTCCTACATTTCTGATGTGTGTGTGTGTGCAGCTGTGTGTAGCTGATGGGGTGCCGACTGTGTGGGGCAGGCCATGGTTTAAATAATTACTCATCTCTACAGGGCAGAAGTCAGCAGTCTGGGGTCAGTTCATGATCTGATGCCTTTCCCTGCACTTGCTCTCTGAATGACGGCCTCCTGAAAAGATGCTTCTGCATGCTTTTCCATTCAAGTTCAGCTCTTTTTTTTTCACTTATGGAGATTAGAGTAACTCTTGCCACCGGCCTCAGATGCCACTCCCATTGCTGTCCACAAGGCTCTGGTGACCTGCGCCCCTCCTGAAGGATCCTTGCCTTAGACGTCTACCTGGTGCAGATTATCTGGGAGAACTGGGGCTGCAGGCTTCTCCTCTTCCTCATCTTCTTCTTCTGCCTGTTTGATCTTCAGTGACTCAGGCAGCTCCTCGTCCTGAGTATCGGGTTGGGGTTACAAATCTCTTATAGTTTTAGAGATGTTAATTTTCAAATGTGTTACTCATTATTCTTGTGGAGTTTTTTGGTACAACTTTAATAACCTAAAATTTCTGGCAAAATGGGCTTAAACTCTCAATGATGAATAGATCTGTGAATGGAAATAAATTGTTTCGTGGCTCATAATAAAAATATTTTTCTTTATCTTTCCTGAACATGTCTGCCCTTTCTTTCCATGACCTCTCTAGGCCTAAAAAATATTGACTTGAGTTGACCTTAAAAACAGCTTATCAGTGTGTGCAGTTTACTTAAATTCTTTTACCTGACCTTTCCTAGGCTTGGTTAAGATGAATTTTTTTCTCCACCTTGAAGAAATTCTTTTTTCAATACTAGAATGGCCTTGTCACTCTCTATATATAGTCTCTGAAGAGCAACATTATTAATCATCTGCTGAGTATCCTTCTTAAAATAGATTTCTTCCCACAGATTAGTAAATTTTCACTATAACACAGACTTTGAGGCGAATGATTTAAGCTGCGCGACACAACAGGTATTGCATTTCCTGACAACTATTCCATGCTCCAGGTTGTAGGAGGCAGGAAGCTAAAGGACATTTTTTTTCCTCCACGTGACAAGTGCCAGGTTTCATAAAACATCTCTTGACTACAGAGTAGCTTCCTTTTAATAAGAGACTTAAATAAAAATGAGGCATGCCTCTTCTCCTAGGTAAAAAACAAACAAACAAAAAAAAAACACATGACTACCCAACGGCCACATCACGTGAGAAATAAGATTTTTATATTCAGGCACAATGATCCATTAAATAATATATATAGATTGGCTTTTTGCTTTTTTTAGCTAAACACTCTGAAAATACACCCTCTGTCTCAGTACTTATGAATGCTAGAGGCATTTTGTTGAGCTAGCTACCTCAATAGACTTATTTTACTAATTCAGAGGAAAGCATAGGCAGCTTTCTCGAACCTACCATTCAAGCACTTTGCATCTCATTGGCTGTAGTTGAGTAAATATGCTTGCTCGCGCCGTGTTAAACACAGAAGCAGCAGTGTTTACGCCATGGACGTGCGATTAGCTTGTGAAAAATTCATCAAGTCCCCTGAGATGTGCACGGCTTATTTAAAAAATGATGAATAAAATTTGGAAGAATAGAAATGGTTTGACAAGCAGGCAGCTCACAAAGAAACTGGCACATCAAGGGAAGGAGATCAAACAGGAATGTGCGGGCACGTTCACAAGGAGGCTGCAGTGTCTGGCTCCACTCCAAGGGGTTGAAAGAACAAGACATGAAAAATAGAGAAAGAAGAGAGACACGAATCTCAAGGTTGGGAAATGAAAGACCATTTGACATTCAACAATGAGTTTTCTTCTTGTCCCATTTAGAATACAGCCAATGAGCTCACCTCGGTTTAACTTAGTTAACTGAATGCAACGCTTGTCTCACTGAAGTCAGTGAAAAGTGACTTATTAAAAAAAGGCATATCAAAAAATATTTCTACTAAATAAGAATTGATGATTTCAGTTTTCCTTCATGTACCATAACGTAGAGGACAATGATGATAAGCTGTACATGCAAGCCTAAATCAAGAATGTCGGTCTACAACATTTTAATTTTTAACATTATTGAATATATATATTCTCCAATTTTATTATGTCAAATGTTAACTAAGGGTTATATTTTAATTACTATTGTATGTAACTTTTTTTTATTTTTTATTTATTTGTTAATCACCCATTATTTTAAAGTTCACTATTCAAATTCATTTTTGTTTTAGTTTTAAAATTTGAGCCCATCAAACATCTGTCACTGAACTCATTTTGGAATCAGTTATTTTAAAACACTCTTGTGTGAAAGTATGTAAGATTTCACTGCAGTGAGTAACCCACAGGCCATGACATCAAATCCACACTAGTGAAAATGACTAAGAATTGAGAACACAGGGCAGGGCAAAAGGGGGCTTACAGTTGTTCGTATGGAAATAACACAATAATTAATAAACAATAACACAAGAAGAAACTCTGTGTTTCATGTATTCACAACTGTAAACCTACTTTTGCTCTACCCTGCATTGCCTTTTTTTTATCACTTTAAAAAAAAACATCGTTGACTTTATTGGGGTGATGTTGGTTATATAGGTTTCAGGGGTACAATTCTATAATACATCATGTGTATAATGTAATGTGCATTCACCACCCCAACTCAAGTCTCCCTTCATCACCATTTATTCCCCGTGACCCTCTTCTGCCCTGTCACCTCCGTTTCTGCTGGTCATCACCACACCACTTTCTGTGCCTATGAGCTGCTTTCTTTTTTTTTCTGCTTAATATCTTCGAGAAACAGAATCATATCTATATTGCCTTTTATAAAAGAGGATTTTTTAAATAGTCAAATAGTGGCTTTTTAATCCAGTGGAATTGGTACACACGGAGATCCCTAAATTTTATTCCTTTAATATACAAATCTTAAAGAGACAGTATTTGCTGGGGAAGAGATCAATAATTATTAAATGACTATAACAAAAAAAGCAGTAACTACCAAAATTTCCATACATAAGAGCATGTATGTGTTCTTTACATTCTGATAAATGCTAACAAATTGCCCTCCCAAAAGGCCCTCATGAGTTATATTTCTTCCACTACATTTCTTGGCCTCTCTGATGGGCAAGTTAATTACATTTTAATGTTGGTTTAATTCATATAACCCTGGCAAATTTTGGTTTGGCAAAGATTTTCATGAATTTTATCGGCAGCCCATATTATTTTCCGTCACTCGACTGCATTTCCTTATTCGCTTTGCCCACCAGGTTTGTTTGTCCTTTTCCTAGTTCATCTCAGCTGACCAGAGAACCACTGTCTTCCACTTTCATCTTCAAAGGGTTGCTTCAGACCATCTCCTACTCAGGACCGTCTTTTGTTTTTCTCAGTGGGATTTTCACTTTATCAAGTTTCACAAATGAAAAAAAAAATAAAAGGCTTCATCTGCATTGTCTACTTCGCTCGCTCTTCAGTAGTGTTTTGAGTAAATATAAAGACTCTTCTCTTTCTTGAAATTCCTCAGCCCATTATAATCCATTTTCTAGGCCTGCTTTGACCTTCTGCTTTCCCTCTGGGGATGAAGTCACTGCCTCTTCTGCAGTGATGTGCCCTCCTCATTTTTCATCCCACATCACTGTTGCCACAATGGAATTGAAAGCTCACTGAACCCCTGTATTATATATTTTGAGAGAACACTTTGATTAAATTTTTGGAGTTACTTTTCGTCTTTTGAATATGAACATACCGTGCAGTACTCATTTCGGCTTGGTGACCAACTGTACAAGACTGTCTGTGAAAACTGGGTGAGAGAGTTTCTAACATTGTACATTTAATCACGTCTTTTTACTTCTAGCTCAAATATAAAATATCAAATGATTTTACAACATATTTTTCTCACCTAATTTTACTTTTCCCTTTGCAAACTAGGCTTTTTTTCCCTAAGGTGACTTTTTTTTCATTCACCTATATCTAATTTTCAGATTTCTCATCATGAATTTGTCTCTAAAAATGTGCCCTCATTGATTCAAATCTTTACTCAATTTCTGTGTTACATGTGCTCCCAAAATTATTCTTTAGCCAACCAGTTTTTATTGCATTAAAAATATCCATTTTACTAAATGTTGAACAAATGTCATATTTTAGTAGATACTTGCTTTATTTTGGTCAAATACTGCAATTTTATTATGTACAAAAGATATAAATTAGTTAATACTTATTTTTAGGCCTGGAAAACACAGAAGCTTTGCAACACGCTTCTAAAGATTTAAAATGTGCCCTGAGAAGTCACTCTAAGGAATGGCAACATGGTTTGCTCTCTATCCCAGAGACAAGCCCTCATTAAATTACCTCTGTTCACGCATCTCTTACTGATGCAGTTATATGATGGGGTTGTCAGGATAAACACTTCTCTTCATTCCTATTTGCTCCTGTCCTCCCCCAAATTCAATTCCAAGGTCAATTTTGAATGAACCAATATTAGCATGAGGTGTATACATGGCTACCTAGTAGGAGAAATTATCTTTTGCTTTTCTTGGATCATTTATTTTTGGGGTGTATAAGGACCTTCCCACATGGCTTCCTTTTTAGCTTATCCCTTTCTGTCTCTTTTGGATACTCCAAGGACTACCAAAAAATGCATCTTTATCTAATGTTCCAGTTCTCTGTTGTTCCTAGTATTTTCACACAGATCAACCGATTAAGTCTGTAAAATGCTTTTTATGTTGGTCTCACTTCTTATATTTGCTAACATTGTAACTTAGATCTACCAACAAAATGTGTACTTTTTTTTAAACCATCAAGATACTCTGCTCTTCAGGTTTACCTGAGAGGTTTCCACCTACCCCTCACAAGAGCCCATGGTGTGGTCTTCTCATTCCTTCTCTAGAACATTCTATACATGTCAGCCTGTGCAGGCCATGGATCCCCTCAGCTTCCCCAACACCTCACTGGTCAAGTGTGAACTAAAATCTCTGCTGCAAACTACCATCGGCATGGGAAAGCCAGGCTGACTTCCAGTGCTGCAAGAACACCTCACTGCGGGAGCCCGTCTCCCAGTGCAGGAGACATGCACCCACGCTCTGCGGTTCCCATGCGGTGGGGTTTCAGACACATCACCTTGCCTGCTCCCACCAGCGGCGCTGCATCTGCATTAGGACTGGGTGTTAGGTAAAAGGGTCTCAAGTAGTAGACTTGAACGATCACCGCAGCAGCACAGGGCAGGCGTATCCAGTTTTCAGAAGTTGCGTTTCTAGCAACAGGGTTGGAAGTGGCATTAATGACATCAGCCATGAACACAGCGGTGTTAATCTTCCCCAGAGCAGCGACGGCACCTTCAGGGATCCGTTCTGGTGTGAAGCTTCAGGCTCCTTTCTGTGGCTGTGCAGTCTCCAAGTTTGGTTCTTCAGTGCTCCTGGCCAGATTCTACGTGCCTCCCAATATCCCTTAGTAGCCCGTTGCTGCCTGAGTTAGCCAGAGTCCATTTATGTTACAACAGTGAAGTTCTCTTTGGATAAAACATGTAAATTTTGATTTCAAAAACTGAAAAGTAATCATCACCTTCTATAAAAAGGGGCAGGACTTTGGGAGACTTTTATTTTTAATGTATATGTTTTTATGTATATAACAGCAAAAAGTTAACATATAGGTATATGTGTGTGCATATATAGATGACATATACATACCTATACATACAGATGAAGTTATTCTCTATAGATGCTGACCAAAAAGTGGTGAACACATATCCATTAGAAAAATCTTCCAGAATTAATTAAGCTGGTGTCACAAGAAGAAAGATTCTGCCTTAATATTTGGACAATTGTAATGCAGATAAAACGTTCCTTACCACACAGAGGGAGAATACCAGACTTGGAGCCAGGTCTTTATTCTACCGTCACTAAGCTCTATGTCCTTAGACAAGCCATTTAATCACTACTGACTTCTATTTACTTCCCAGTAAATTGATTGGATTAGATGACATCCTCATAATAGCGTTTCCTTTGGATTTTAAGACATGTTAATACAAACTCCTAAGGTAAATTACATAAATATTGGGCATTAAACATATCGGGGATCTGAAGAGCAAATTATTAAAGTGAATATTTATATCAAGTAAATCTAAAATTAGCACACTAGCCAAAGAGACATTTGTAGAGTAGCCATTAGCTAGGAAAGAGAAAGACCTTCCTTTACTACCATTGGAATGGGTAGGGCTGTATCAACTTCCAAAATTCAAAGCTAGATGACTTAAAAACTCTTCCCTCTGCTTATTGATTGCTAGAAAGCTGTTAATCCGTTTTCATAAAAACGCACACAGAAAGTGGTGTGTCTCCGGCAGCTGCTCTGGGCAATGTTAGGTGGTCTCTTACTCACTTTCACTTTCCCATCTGTCCCGGTTTCTCAGGTGACAGCCCTTCTCCATGGGACTCTGGCAACTCAACCAATATCAGTCATTGTAAATATTGTCACAAGAAGGAGAAAAGAAAAGAAAGACTCATTTCTTTAATGTAAAACAACTAAAATTTTCAAGTTTTCGTTAATATTTAAGTACCAAATAAGAGCACACTTTTTGCCACAGTATGAGCTTCTGTGAGCAATCAAGGCTTATCCTTTATGCCATGAAGAAGTCTCAGCAGATTGAATACTCTTTCTTCTTTTCATTTTTCTTGAGAGAATGGAAAGTTCCTAAAATAAGCGCAAAGAGTTTTCCTCCCAAGGTTATTCTTATTTTGCTCATTTTGAGCCAGAAACCGCTGAGATTCCAAGTTGCGGTCCTCATTTCTTTTCCCCAGCTGAAACGTGAGTCATAGCATGATTTACTTTCTTTAGCACACTGGAAGTTTCATTTCTCCCAAATTCAGGTCTTTCCTGTACTCCATTTGGCCGTCTCAGAGTAGCAAGAAGGCAGGGTGCACCACCAGCCTCATGGATACGATACGGAGAAATGCAAGCAAATCTCACACACGGCCATGACTGTCGTGGAAGGTCACACTCTAAACCAGTGCAGTTCAACAGGGGGGGTCACCACTGCCTATAGGGCATTTGGGACATTTGCTGGGCATTCTTGGCTCCTGCAACAACCTGGAGCCACTTCAGCTGGCATTTCATGACAGGGACGAGGGATATGACTCACTTCGTATTGTCTAGTTTCAGTGCATCTACCCCACTCTCGCTCACCTTCCTCTGCTACTGTTCGCCCTCTCAATAGAGCAGGATTTGGAAGGATTCAACCTGTAGACTTCCTTGCAAATAGATTTGGCTACTTTTACGCAGGTAAACTCAGTGAAAGACTCCTGCTACAGATCTGGAAAGTGGACGTAAGATGAATTGCATTTCTGTGGTTACTGACATTTGCTGCTGTTAATGAAAATTGGTGTTTTCCTGCACTAGACTATTACCTGTGAACCAGCTTTCGGCTAGTCAGAAAACACGGAGAGTAGCTCTGGCTACTTCAGCTGACACTCTGATTCCTGGGTGACAGCTCTCGGTGCCAGATGCCTCTGATGGGACCTGCCATGGCTGTGCCACCGTTCCCAGCCCCTGAGCAGCATGGGCCATTGGCAGTCTTAAAAACAGAAATGCCATAGTGGGAAATGAGGACGTTTTCGAGGAGACATTGGAACAGGCTCAGGCAGGAACTTGTTTGTTCAGCCCTTCCAATAATAGTGCAAACTCTTAATTCCCTATATTACATTCCTTGCTGTTTATAACAGAGTAAATTACATTTCCAGTACTGAATCTTAATTCTTTTATATTGCATCCTGCAACGTTCAGCATGGCTTAGGGAACAAAGCATCCTCTTGCATCCCAAGAGATTTTTGCATATCCCCCAAGACCTTCATTTTACATATTTACATCTGATTTATGTGACTCCACAGAAAATACAAATCTAATACATAGTGACGGAGAGAATCAATTATTGCCGAGGGCCCCTGGGTGTAGGGATGGCTGACAGGGAGGGTACACGGGGATTCTTCAGCATGATGGAAATGTGCTGCATCTTAATTGTACCAGTAGTTACATTAGTAGTTACACAGGTGTAAATATTTGTCAACATTTAGCGAAAGGACACGTAAAGAACGGATGCATTTAGACTATGTAAATTATACCTCCTTAAAGGTGATTTTGAACAATTTACATTTACGTTGGTTAGGCAATTTACAACATTCTTACTATATAAAGTCTGTTTAAAGTTATATAGTATAGAACTTTACTCTGTTTCTCATCTATAAACACAAGCTATTTTGGGTGCAGTTTTAAGATATGCAGAGTTTTCCAAGAGTAATGTCACCTGAATTCAGAGAGCGCCTTTCATTTGGAGCTTTGCCAACATTATTTTTCTCTTTGTAAACATCCTATCAGCAGTGCTGTCCTCTTTGTCAACGTGACACACTGAGCTGGTTTTCATATGTGGCTTTCACATCCACAGTGATCCTACATACACACCTAAACACCCAATTATATAGTACCCTGGGCTTCCTAATCTAACTGCGCTTGACAATTTATACTGTTGAGTTATATAATAATGCATCATCACTTACCTCTTGTTTCATCGCTCATTTGTTTATAGTAAATATTTGAGATTTGTTGCTATATTGTGGTAAGAGGAAATCTTGGTAGGGCTATTAATCAAACCATTCATTCATTCATTCATTCTAATACATATCTCACATGCTTAAAATGCAATAGGTACTGTGTGAGGCACTGAGGATAAAAATAGAAAATGTAGTCCATGGCTGCACAGATTTTATCTTCTAGTGGTATAGACTGATTAGAAATGCATAAAAATTATCAGGTACAGATAAACATTGCAAAGAAAAATGCACTGGACAGCTGCCCAGAGCCCACTACCTGAAAACCAAGCCTCAAGTATGATCCATTTCCCCCAAGATCGGTCACTACGGCATTTCTCATATTCTGCAGTGACAGAGTCTGATCAGTGCCAAAAAAAAAATACTTCCCGTTAAAATAAAACAAAACACATAACAGCAACAAACCTTTTCTCTAGTGTCCTCTGATGTCCCTTGGTTCTGGGGTGGGGTCCTCAGGAGGCAGATACTGAGTTGGAGGTGACAGGGTCACAGGTTTATCGAGGAGTGAGACCTATGGGGAGAGGAGGAAAATTAGACAAGAAGAGCCATTCAACGGTAATGTTGGAGCCCTGAAATAAATGCAGCTGCCCAGAGAAACTCTGGCCTGGGCAGCAACGGCTAAGCCTTGGCCCTACCATCCTCTCTGCTGTTGCCTGCAGCCACCCCCAGGAGAGCTTGCCCTGGGCTACAAGCACTTTGCTCAGTCATTGGCTGGAGGGGGGCGTTCTAAGAAGAATATGATCTTGCTGCAATGATGAGGTGGACAGAAACAGTTCATGGCTACAGGCTGTCAGGTGACCACACTCCTCAGAGCTGGACAGAGAATCATTCCTCGAAGGCAAATCTGAATGGAGCATCCCCCATTCTGCCAGGTGCCTCTGTTGCAACACTCAGAAATTTAGAGTGGCGTTTTATTTTTCTCTTCATCGGGGTTTTATGAAGGACTGAGTATCAATCAATTATGTTTAAAGACCATCAAAGCCTAATTGAATACGTCAGTGCCCCCTATTCCCTCGTGAACATAGGAATCTACATTTATACCAGACAACTCTAAGATTCACAGCCTGTTCTTTTCCCACTGCCTCGATCGATCTCCTGCTTTCTCTCTGTAGATCTTTACCCCAAATACGCTGTGTGCCACTGCCTTGGTCCTAGAATTGTTCCCACACATCCCTGGTACAGAAGCTCTTAATAGATTCCCAAACCAAAAGTCCTATTTTCCTCACTTACAAGGTTTGGGGACATGGGAGGTAACTGAGAATTATATAAGCATTTTCCATGTTCTTCACCACAAAAGTTGGTCTTTGATCTTAATTTGTTGAATTCTGGTCTCGAATAACCTTTGGAACACCAGTGACAGCAGAATCTCTTCTTTTAAGAACTCTTTCTTTGCTGTAGGTGCCCTGACCCTATTTTCCTGAATATTTTTCCTTTATTTCTCACTGTTGATCTTTCTTTTCCAGCAGGTCCAGTTGAATTTTCTTTTTTTTTTCCTTTTTTTTTTT
>VMDR010010486.1:0-30706 GCA_007922815.1 Macrotus californicus | reverse complement strand
AGTGCAGAGAATATGTTTCTATACTCCTCATTTTTTACATAAGAAAACAAGTATTCAAAGAAGCTTTAAAAAGTTGCACAAAAATATAAATCAAGGATTTAAACATGGGTGTTCTGATTTGAAGTCTGTTGAATCATAGTTTTAAATAGGTGATCTTTTTAACCTTAAAGAATTCCTTAAATATTGTATTATCCTTGATGCTTCCGTTGAATAACACGTCCAATGACTTCGTTGTATCTCCATTCAGCCTTCTCTTTATTTTTTCTTAAGTTTCTTTCTGTTTTGTCTGTGTATTTTTTAAAGAGGATATAAATAATTTTAAGGAAATAAACCATATTGTGCTACCATGTCGAAGAAATAACATCTTAGCTCCATAAATTACTTCCTCCTTAAGAAGACTGCAGAATTAGGCGTGGCCTCTATTGCTGAATCCTCTGTTGCTTTCAATATCAGTCTGTTCATAATGACATTTGATGCTCAAAGCTCTTCAGTAATAAATGTTGAACATCCACTTTCTGTTTCTGCATGGGTGTTTTTCTGTTGATGATTCATAAAATTAAAATATTAATTTGTGGAGCAGCAAGGAGTATGACTTTCAACCCAGCAGTATGTCTCACAAAATCATGTAGGCACTTTTCTCTGAAACTGGGTTTGGAGTATTTTTTATTGCATATCCAAATGTTTTAAAGATGATTCTGCTAGCAAGTAGTTTCTTTACTTTCTGAAAATCATTTTTTACATGCTGCTTGGAACATACCTGAAATCTATCTCAAAGTGGCAAAAGGGACGTGTGGCAAGGCTTTTTCCACATTGAGTGGCGTGGCCTCTGTTGTGGGGGCTTTGTCAGATACC
The DNA here is from genome assembly GCA_007922815.1 of Macrotus californicus. Classification (NCBI taxonomy): domain Eukaryota; kingdom Metazoa; phylum Chordata; class Mammalia; order Chiroptera; family Phyllostomidae; genus Macrotus; species Macrotus californicus. Next base: position 29,854 of record VMDR010010486.1, on the reverse strand, counting down.
TGTCTAAGCTATAGGGGATTTCAGATTACATGTGGGGATGAGGCAGTTTTACCTTTTGATCGATTGTTTGAATTATGTCTCTATCATCAGACAGAAATACTTCGGAAGTAAGGACCAGAGATTGAACTCCAATATAGTGTTATAAATTATTCCTCAGTCCCATGGTTTTAAGTCACTATAGCTCAATGGAGTTAGTAAAACATCTCCTACCTCAACCCTGCTTCAGAGAAGTTTGCAGATCATTCAGCCTTAACCTATGCAAAAACATTTTTTATGGTGCTATTATTCCCTTTTTACTTCTGGAATGAGTTCTTTTCTTGGCTTTATCCTATTAATGGCAACCAGAATTCTCTCAGTCTCTCAGGCTTGAAATCTCAGTGGCATATTTTGTTGTCATTGTTTTCCTCTTCAGGGCTGCATCTGATGCATACTCATTCTCATAGCTTCTGACCTTTCGTTTGTTAAATGATGTCCCTATCCCCCCTCTCTGCTTCTTATTTCCCATAGTTCTGACTCAGGCTCTCCTTACTTCTTACCTGTAATATTTTCGTGGCTTCCAAATTTAAAAAAAAAGATGAAAACTTAATCAGAGCTTCAAAATTAGAGATAACATTCTATCTATTCTCTGAGTTTGGGAGTAGCTTTTCACTAAATTCAAAACCATTGGAAAAGAAGAGAAGCCATCAACTGATAGGCTCTGCTGTAGTGTTACTGAGCCAACCCGCCTTGATCCAGCAAAATAAAGTCTCTAACAAACAGAGAATTCATTCATTATTCCTCTATTTCCTGGAGATAATTTTTAAATAACCAAAATAGCCTTTCTGTACACTTATGACCTTCGGGCTATAATACATTTAAAAAAGCAGATAGTTGAATGTAGGGAATGATCCGAGAGCCCTTGCCTGCTGTTACGTGTTATCTTCTCAAATGAGAATCTGTCACAGCTAAGACATGAAAAACCTTGGAAGGAGGACATTCTGGGGGTTTTAGTTTTAATAAACCTGGTATATTGAGATCATCAGGAAGCCATTCATTAGGAACAGGAGAAGATCCCATATTGGTCCAGCAAAGCCACACTAGGTATTAGCAATTATTCAGATACATTCCAATACCCATAAAGTTGCCATCTCACTATACAAAATGGATTATAACATTAGCATCCCACAGGACAGGAAATTGGGACATGCACAGTAGACTCTTGTCATACTTTAAGGGTCAGACTTTCCAACTCCTTCACCTACTGTCAACTGGTTACCTGATTTTACTGTATTTATGAAAGTTGGACCTTGTTGCTTAGCTCATGATTCTTTATATTACTATGCGGTGACTGAAAAATCAGCTGCAGAGTACTTGTAATTTTATTGCAACTTACCGTGAACACTTGGACTTGATACAGTGACTATATGCGAACATGAACCTCAGCAGATGGATAAAAGTCAAACTATACTTAGCTTTCCTATTCTGCTTCTTAATTTTTTTAACTACTTTATTGTTGTTCATTTACAGTTGTCTGCATTTTCCCCCCACCACACCCCCCACCCCAACCACAATCCCACCCCCCTCCCCCGCTCTCACCCTCCCTCTTGGTTATGTCCATGTGTCCTTTATAGTGTTTCCTGGAAACCCTTCTCTGCACTGTTCCCTCCCTCTTCCCCTCTGGCCATTGTTAGATTGTTCTTGATTTCAATGTCTCTGGTTGTATTTTGTCTGCTGTTTTCTTTTGTTGATTATGTTCCAGTTAAAGGTGAGATCATGTGGTATTTCTCCCTCACCGTCTGGCTTATTTCACTGCTGAGATTATACCCTAAGAACCCTGAAACACCAATCCAAAAGAACCTATGCACCCCAATGTTCAGAGCAGCACAATTTACCATAGCCAAGTGCTGGAAGCAACCTAAGTGCCCATCAGTCAATGAGTGGATCAAAAAACTATGGTACATTTACACAATGGAATTCTATGCAGCAGAGAGAAAGAAGGATCTCCTACCCTTTGCAACAGCATGGATGGAACTGGAGAGCATTATGCTAAGTGAAATAAGTCTGCTTCTTAATTTTTGATAACTTATGCATGTAGGGGTATAGGTATATTAAATTCTATTGCAAAACAAAGTAAAAAAATTAAATATAAGATAGGGGAAAATGTTTAAGCTCTAGGACAAGGAAAACAAAATATTTTAATACAGCATGACAGCACAGTCCTACACAGACATACACAGTTGTTACTGTCTTTAGGTTCCCAAGCACTTCCTTTTTCAAACTTCTTCAGGGCTAATCTTCACTACTGTCTAATACTTTGTCCATGAGCCACCTCCATCTACTGTCACAAATGCAAAGCCATAGACACAGCAACTCCTGGCAGGTCATTTTCCAAAATGAGCATTTGGTATAACAAAAATCAATGGAAAGTAGAAGAGGAACAGATGTGGAGTATTTCAGGGAAGTTTTACAGTCCAAAGTCTTGCAATATTCACTACCAGTGTGAAGTGCAGATACGCTGTTTAGCATCTAATGAATGTTCATCAGATAACAAATGTCTGAATCCCCGATCTTACTGTAACTGCATGTGTGCATGCTTCCACACACACAGGCACACATATGACAACACACACACACACACACATATTCCCCGGTGGGCAAATCTTAAAAATAGCACCAGCTGGACTAATATGAAGAAGCAGAAATATTTTTCTAAATTTGTATCTACACTCCTCTCACAAAAATGATAAAGTTTAATGTAATTATGCTCGTCATCCTCTGCCTTTACTATGTCCAGAGGTCCATGGGTGCTCATGAAATAGGAGCCTTTAACAAGCCTATTTTAAACAACAGTATTTTCTGCCTTTGCCTGCATATCCTCTGGGTATACAGATAGATAAGTAGTTGAAGCTTTGAAATAATGCTTTCTGTCCCTGCCTTTCACAATGCATCGTTAGGTCCAGAATTTTTAGATCATCTTTGATAAGTATAATAAAAATGATGTGAGAAAGTATTATTTTCATATCTATGTAGTAATATAGAGGTTCAATTATAAAGCCTGAATAGATCTATCCTTACCAAAGAACAGTAAAAAGAATTGAACCAATAAGTCCAATAAAAATATTACAGAACAAAGGAAAATAGCACCAGCTGAGGAATTATAAAAACCTTTGAATACAAAACTGAATTTTGAAAACAATCTGTTACAGGAACTAGAAGATTTATTTATAAAAATGTATGAAACCCTGACCAGAAAGCAGAAGGCATGAGGGCTAAAAGTATAAATAGCTGTGAGGAAAGAAGACTTTGAGATGAAAATGTAGAGAAGAGAATAAAATAAAAATGATATGCATGATGGAAAACATGGTAGAATAGCAAATTTTGAATATGTATTGGAGTTAATAAAAGTAAAAATAACTACCATTCTTCACTCTTTACTGATACAATTCAGTTAGAATTTCTTTTAATATTTGATGATCACTTAAAACCCTCTTGCATCCCCTACCCCATGCCAACTAAATTATGAAGTGTTCTAGTGGCTTCAGAGAGCCAGCTCTTTTCCCTAAGGAATCTCCTCTAGAGCTTTTGGGTAATTCTTTCCCTGGCTATGAGCAAGTTTCTCACACACAAGCCATCATCAGTTCTCTGGAGCATACCTAAGGGCAGGGCCTCTGCAAATCTTCTTGGGTACCTCTCAGTGCTAGAGTTTGGCAACCCTTCTCTATAAAGTGTCAGATACAAATATTTTAGGCTTTGCAAGCCATATGCAAACTTGATAACTTATTTTTTCCCCTTTACATTCTTTAAACATGTAGAGACCGTTCTTAATACATACATGAGCTATAGCAAAATAGGCTGGAGGCTGGTTTTAGCACCCAGGGCATAGTTTGCCCACAGCCTTCTCCTGTTACATTGCCCAAGGAATTCCATCCTCACTGATTTCCCTTACCTTTCATGACTTCTCAGTCAGGGAGTTCCGGGCATCTCTTGGGTTCACACTCTCTCTGCTGGTCTTTGGAAGCATTCTCAGGTCACTAAGTGGGACAATTGCTGGACTCACCTTATTTGTTTCTTCTGCCTCAGGCACTTCGATTCTGAGTTGCCTGGTGTCCAGTGTTTTAAAAACCATCATTGCTTTATATGTTTTTGTCTTGTTTTTTAGTTGCTTCAAGATGAAAGAATTAATATGATCCCTGTTATTGTACCTTTATTGGATATGAAGTTCCAGCATACAATTTTTTTCCTCTTTTCAATGTATTTTTGGTAATGGTTCTATAAACAGTGCTAATAATCAAAATACATTAGGATTTAAGTGCTTCTAAAGGTCCCCTCACAGTTACTTTTACCAAATTGCAGGTTTCACCCAGGAGTTAGCAAGTCCCATTAGTCTTCCATGTATTGTTTTGTTTCATTTCCCCTCACTGTTCACCCTTTTGTTTTCTGAGCTTTCACTTATCACTCATATTATTAATTTGTCTTTTCCAGTAATTGTCAAGTCTACTCTTGGAAGGGTTAGCTAACTGGGATGTCAGATGTTAAAAACAACAAAAACTCAGGGCTCCAAGACCATACAGGGAGAAGAAAGGAGAGAGAGAGAGAGAGAGGGAGGGAGAGAGGGAGAGAGGGAGAGAGGGAGAGAGGGGGAGAGGGAGAGGGAGAAGAGAGACACAAGGACTGTGACTTTCTCCCAATCCTTGGGCAATACCACTTTATCAGCATCTTGAGTCTTTTGTACCTGCTGAGAAGTCAGACATTGATCTGCTTCTCTTTCTTCTAGGTAATCTATTCATTCATTAATTGTTAAAAGTTTTAAAATTATTTTTCTTTTATCTCCATGTTCTGGAATATCATTATACCATTTCTAGATGTGCTGTTTTTATTCATTGAGTACATGTAATACTTTAATATGAAAGGACTCTTTTCTTTCCTAAGTTCTGGGAAATTGTATTCTGTTATTTCTTTAAATATTAGCTCTTTTTTGTTCTCACTGTTTTTCAAAACAGATGACAGTTTTTTGTTTGTTTGGGCCTTTCATGGCCTTTGTGCTTCATGCTAAGATAACTTCTCAACGTGCTCTTCTGGCTCATGAACTTGTTCTTTTGTTTTGCCCATGGTGCTCTCTAGCCCGTTCACTGATGTCTTTAGTTTAAATTTTCCATTTTTCTATACAAAATCTCTCGCTTTTGAAATAATGACCTATGTTTGTTTTCTGCATTTGATATTCTCTCTATACTCTGAGTATATTAATTGTAACTTTTATTAAATCCATCGAATTTGATTTGAGTTTTTCCTTGTTGTGATGTTGGCATTTATTCATATGTGCTAATTCTTTACCATGTGCTCATCATTAATGGGTATTTCCTATAAAATTACCTGTTGTAAATTTGCAACTTGCTTGGAGGAAGAGGCAGGAAGTTTTCTCGTAGCTTGTACTGTGGCCTGTTTTGAAAGAGAATGAGGTTTATAGATGACACACTTGAACAGCTAATATTTGGGGTGTGGCTGCTCTAAGTACGGTCAAGCTTACAACATTCCATGTTTTCTCGTTGAGAACAGTTAGTCTGCTGATTGTTGCTCTTTACTCGAGGAGGAAGGGATATTCAAACAGGTTGACGTTCTGTCCCGAAATTTATGTTTTAGGTTTTTTCCATCAAATTATGTTCTTATATAACCTTGGGTTATTGTCTCTTTCTAGAATTCACCACTTTGGGTCATGGAACACCCTTGATGTTGTACATTTTAGGACATGGTCTTCTTCACCTTGCTCCCATCTGCTTCACGTCTTTTAGAGTGTCCTCAGAGTTGCTGGTTTGTTGCTCATTTGTAAGCATCGTTATGTATGGGACTATGTATATTTTAATGAGTCTTTTATCACTTCGGAGGATTTGGTGTAAAAATAGGAGGGTGTTTCCAGAAGAGATTAGCATTTGAATCTGTAGACTTCACTGGCATCATTCAATCTGTTGAGGACCTGAATAGCACAAAAAGGTGGAATGAAGGCAAATTACTCTTGTGTTGCAGCTAGGACACCCGTCTTCTGCTGGTAGACATCTGTACTTCTGGTTCTTGGGCCTTGGAACTCAGACTTACACCACTGGCTCCCTTGGTTCTTAGGTTTTCAGACTCAAACCAAATTATACCATAGGATTTCCTGGGTCCCCAATTCACAGACAGCAGATAGTGGGACTTATCAGTCTCTGTAATTCTGTGAGCCAATTTCTATAATAAATCTCCTTTTCCATCTATCTTATTGGTTCTGTTTCTCTGAAGAACCCTGACTGACTAATACAGTAGCACAATGAGGGAGGAAAACAGTAGTGGGGCATGGGGTGGAGAAACAAAAAGAAGAGGGGAAGATCACACAACACCTTTTACAGTCCTTGGAAGGAGGCCAGTTTAAATGTTACAGAATATTGAAAGTTTTCGTGTAGGGCAGGGCAATAGTAACATGACCAGGATTATAATAGGCCGAGGCCAGTGATAGAAACTATTCAGAAGATATTTCAGCACGAGATGCTGATAAATTGGATTGAGGAGGTAACAGTGAAGATGGAGCTAAGCTAAGGATGTTGAGATACATTTTTGGAGTTTAGAAGCAGCAGGATTTTATAACTGGATGTATGAAGTGATAGGAAGCAGAATAAGCATTCTTATTTGAGCAATCAAATTGTTTTTGTTAGCCTAAGGGAGAGATCAAGAGTTGATTTTGTGGTTTGTAAAATGTGAGATACCGACGAAAGTGTAGTTAAATAACTGAATATGGGAAGTTGGATCTCAGAGGAGAATTCTGAACTGTTTGTTGACTCTTTGGGAGTCTTCTTGTCTTCTCATGCTTTAATTTTATGCTTCCCCACATTCTTTCTTAGGCTTTCTTTATGTCTCACTTAACAGATTCTCCCTAGCTTATAACATTCACTCCTGGGTTTCATATTTCATCTCTTTGCTAATCACATTTACTTCTTTATCTTCAATTAAGTTTTTACTCCTAAATGTCTTGATCTATATACTTGGCTGCCTATATGGCTTTTTATCGTGTATGTTTCATATGTTCTTACAACTCCATAGTAACTGAAGCAAGACTCAGCCACCCATTGAGAAAACTGAGATGACTCCAAACTTTATCTTTGTTCTCACTCTCCAAAAGTCAATAACTTAGTCCTATTGAATGATGCTTTTAATCTTATTTAGTATTTATAAGAATCTGCTTTACTTGGATTTGTTTTGTCCTCAAGTCTGGGATGGAGCTGGACCTAGAGGCAGGTGTTAAATGGCCCCTCCTGTGAAGGTCCATATGACAGAAAGCCAAACACATTGTGAGTTTAGGCAATGAAAGCCAGGGAGTGTCAGGATTCCAGTGATATGTTAGCGTAATTGTTCTGGCAGCTATGAGCTAAAATGGGAATAAGGAAAGTCAACAAGCAAAGAGACACCAAAATTGGAACTATTATTGCCAGCGGAAATGGTATTTTTTTCATGGGGTCACAAGAAAAGCATTTCAGGAAACCCATGTATGAGGGGTTGAGGCTTTGCAGTGAGATTGATTTGGGTCGAAATAGAAGACTGCCCCCAGGTTTCCAGCGACTTGACCCCATCTGAGCTGACCTGGAAAAAGTTCAGCCTTATCTTCATCAGACCCAGAAATAGGGCCAGTGTCCACGCATTTTGTACCATTGATTTAGTCCACGTCCCTATCCCCGTCTGGCTAGCTTAGCTTCTATTCCCATCTGTGTTCCAAATGGCAGGGTGCCCAGGCTCATGCTGTATGCCCAGGCCCCACGCAGCTGCTAGGGCCACATGCCTGGTAAGGAGAGGGAACACATGAGCAAATGGGGTGAGCACATAGTAGAGTGTGAGTGAGAGCTCTTTATTAAGCTTGGGTTATATTATCTAGGGCTTGAGAAGGAACAGGTGCCCTTTCCAACTAACCAATAATCAACTTCCCAATATTTTTTGTGGGCTTCTGATGCATCTACCCTCTAACCAATGCATTTCCTAAATATTCTTGGATTTTGTGTCCCTTATCCAATCTGAGTCTTTTACTAGGCTAGACCAACAGGTCTCTGTGGTTGCTATCTTAGTCTTTACTGTGCATGGTTCATAGCAGAAGCACTTCCCCTGTGCCTTCTGGGCCTCTACTGGTCATGTGCTTACTTCCCCTTTATGGTTCTATCCCTCTCCCCAGTACTCTGTGGGGAACAGATCTGGTATTTCCTGGAAAGTGTGTAAAGCTGTAATTTACTAGTGAAACCAATGTTGGATTTATATTCCCAATTTATTAGGCTTAATTATGTGTGATTCCCTTTGCTCCCTTCCTTTATTAATATCTAGCTACCCATGCTAACACTATGACTTCCAAGTTGTTTCCTAAGAAATTAAAAAATGAAATTGCATAACATGAAAGTTTCCAATGTTTTTTTTCTTTTCAAATGCACTTTTAAAATTTTTTCATTAAACTTTAGTGAAGAATCAATGATGATGAGAGAAGAAACAGACCACCCTCAATGGCAGAACATGGATCCTTTGAATCTTTCCCTAGTGTTTAGAGTCCGATCCTATTTGAAATAATAAAACAAAGTGTTTAAAACAAATGGTACCTAATACAGGGACCTAGTTATACAGGTGACATAAGCACAAAAGAAAAGAAAAGAAGCAGTGAAGCAATCTGAAATTAGCCACAGTAGGAAAGGGTAACTAGAGCCCAGAGGTTGATGTCAGTGAAAAGAAGATGGAATTGTAACCTGTCTTTCCAGTGGGAAATGAACTGGAGCCATGTCACAGAAGAAACTCTCACTGACAGAGAAGCTGCCCAAGGTAGAGATTGGGGGAGAGAGCGCACATGCACACAGAAGGCTTTTTGACTGCCCTCCATTCAGTGCCTTCCATTGAGGGAGCCCAGCCAGCTGCAATTATGCTGGGCCTAGGAAATACAGACCGAAGGGGTCAGCACCTCTATGACATGGAACAGAACAGGGGAGAAAGAGAATGAGAACGGGTTTCAGAGCAAATGAGCCACAGAGCAGCCCTTGTGGTGTGACCCAAGTGCCTATGGATGGCATGAAAGGGAGTACTTAGGAAACTAAACCCACTCACATCAGAAATGTGTTAGCTGAGGAGGCCATCAGAAGGTCCCTTTGTAACACATCTCATGATCCTCAAAGCTAATTTTTGTATTTTGTAGGTGTTGAAAGGAATCGTTGTCCTAGAACTAGTAATTGTGTTCATGGTACTGTAGAGAACAAAGCATCCGTGTGATTTAATGATAGAGAACAGGCCTCTGGTATCATTTCTTGGTGTAACCGTGATGATTTCATTTTCCTCTAGTAATTTCAGTGAAATCCCTTTCCTGACTGGCATTTGGAAAATCTCCTTTGACATAAATAGGTATCATGCTTTCGTAGCAAACTCTGACTCCACATCTTCTGTGTGAAATAACAAAACAGGCTGGACATGTATAAGGTTACAAACAGGAAACACCAGGGCTGCCATCCAAACCACTGCTTTTCTTTGTCCAGGGGGCAGCCGAAGGAGGTGACCAGGAGGGAGGTGAAATGAATCGCCTCGGGCCACTATAAAAGTCTGTGGGGCCTAACAAAAGGGTGCCATGAGCACATTCCACACCCTAGGCTCCATGCTGAATTTGCGATGGTCTGAGTGTTCCCGAACCTTTTGAATTTCAATTTCCTCCTCTATGTGAAAACAATATCTACGTCACAGGGGTTCTCACAAAAATTAATTGAGGTCATCTATGTCAGCGGTCAGCAAACGTTTTCTATAAAGGGCCAGACAGTAAAATATTTTAGGCTTTGAGGGTCATGTAGTCATTGTTGCAGCTACTACATCTCCGCTGTTGGTAGAGGAAAAGCAGCCATAGACAATATGTGAGTGAATGAGTTTGGCTGTGTTCCAATAAAACTTTATTTACAAAACGGGGTGGCTATTCCACGGACCATAGTTTTCTGTCCCCTGATCATTATAATTTGATATACTTATTGACACAGAGTAAGGATTTAAAAATTTTACCTGTCATTTTTATTGTTGTTATTATTATTAGGCCTATGAATAAAAGAATCATTCATATATGAAGTTTCTTTAAAAATTAAACTTTCATTGGTTTCCCTAGGCTCCATTGTGAGATTTCTTTATCAGGACTTGCCAGGTAATTTCCCTTATTCTGGGCTGTCCCTCTCTCAGATGCTGTGAAGCACTCAGAGGAGGGCAGATAGGCCTCCTCCTGGGAATGAGATGTCTTTTAACAGATTTGAAGGCTCCCTCAGAACAGGTCTCAACACATCAGCTCCTGCTCGACATCAGAAGTGCTAAATGTGTAAAATGAAACTGTTGTTTGCTCCCTCATTCCAACAATGCCATAAGTTTGTGCAGCCAGTACAGAGAAGTGCCAGCCCAGATCTGTCAGCGGGAAGCCGGAGCAGCAGTGCGGAAGTGTGTGGGCAGCGCTGCTGTGGAGCTCTCTCTCCCGAGACCCAAATATAGGGCAGCCTGAAAAATTGTGGGCGATGGCAAAATCGCATTCGGGAAATGTCTGAAGTATCCCTTAGGACCAGTAGAATTTTCTGCCGCGTCTATTTCATGAGACAGCATTTCTGATGTGCAATTATTACAGTAAAAAGTTCACATAGATAAGAAAGTAATGAAAGTTAGGCTCTAGCAAGAATAACTCAGGTCGTGGGGGGCTAAAACCAAAGGTATAGCAAGGAGCAAACTCATTCTCAGTGGGTGCTCTGATTGAGTGACCCTTTCATGGTCCTCTGGTTTCACTTTTCCTCTGTGTTCCTAGGACAGTAATAGTTATTGATGACCCTGCAAAAATAACAGCCAGCACCATAATGATGCCCATAAAAAGACTGCCCCATTGACTCTAGCGCCGAATAGGCCTGTGACACTCGATCTGCTGCCACATGTCAACCAAGGAACCACGAAAGAATAAGAGGGAACTATCTCCCACTGCAATTTAGCACCTCAAAACTTTGAGGTGATTAGTGGACATCAAGTCATACAATAATATTTTTGAGGAGAAAATGTTCATTTTAAAAGCATCTTGGAAATTGCTTGGAGCAATGTGGGAAGGCTCTGCTTGCTACAGAGTTTTAGAAAAGAAAGCATTGCTTATATTTGTCAACTGATGGTCATTGGCACCAAACAATTCAACACCAGTAGGAATCCCCAATTTTGAGTGCTAGGAAGAGGGAAACTTGACTCGGTGCAAAACTGCTCAGTTGTGATATAGTTGTGATATAGTTGTGATACCCTGGGGCCAGGCCCCTCTCTGGCTAGTCAGCTCTGCTCTGCTCCTTGCCCGTCTGCTTTGTGTTCCACTGGTCTGCTCTGCTGTGCTTTGGTCTGCTCCATTGTGTGCCAGTCTGCTCTGGTCTGCTCTACTCTGCTTTGGCAAGATGTCTTTGGTGTTTCAGCTCAGCCAGGGAAATGCAGTCTTTAGTCTTCTGTGGAAAAGTGTGCTCCCAGCACGATAGGGGAAGTGGCTTATATAGACAGAAGTTCCTGCCTCTGTTTCCTGGGTGGTCTAGCCTCATGCAAATGAGGACTCCAAATCTTTGCAGTTTAATTGGTCCAAAAGGCACTATCCTGATTGGTCAGAATAGGGCTGCTCTCATTGGTCACAGCTGCACAGCTCCAAATGGATGGGGAAGGCCTCAGTCCTATTGGTTTAAATAGAATTCCAGTAATGCCTTTCTAAGAACTGGCTCAGATGGCAGGCAGTTCAGTGTAGGCTTCTCGGTGAAGTGCAGTTTTCGTGGCAGGCCCCTATGTAGATATGGCCGCTAGGCTCTGCTTTTTAAAATTTGAGCCCATTAGCCACCAGGAGTCCTTCTTAGTAGATGTCTCCTTTCTCAGGGTTCATGTATTTAATGATCCTTTTGTAATAAAGCCTAGGCCCTTTCTGCTCATTCAGAAATGTACCACCAAGAAAAGGAGCTTTTACATTGTAGTATTGATACCATATTGAATTTTGACATACTGAAAAAAGTTTATAAAGATACATTTACAGTCTTTTTCTTGTGGTCTATTGCTGTGATCTGTTTTAGTATTTTTTATGTTATGAAATGGGTTTCTAGAAATAAAGCTCAATTTATAGCCTGGAGCCTAGAGTAGAAGGCTTGGCAAACTTTGTAAAGCACCAGGTAGTAAACCTTTTAGGTGTTACAATCCATCTGCTCTCTATCACAACTACTCAATTCTACCATTGAGGAAGAGAGCAGCTATAAACAATATATAAACAAATGGACACACACAGTGTTCCAATAAAACTTTATTTACAACAACAAGCTTTGGGCTGGATTATGCCCGCGGATGGTAGTTTGCGCACCCCTGCTACATAGCAGTTAAGAGTTTACTACTTTAGGAAGGACTCAGGTAGTATCTGTCCTCTAGGAGCCAGCTGGTCATGTGAAAAACAACTGCGTTAAATGTAGTCATTTCTCAAAGGAAGACAGAACTTACTAATGCATCAAGAGGTATGCTAATACGTGTTTATTCCCAGTGACAAATTATGGGAAAATAGAGACGATTCTTAGAATTAGAGATGTTGGGGCTTAGAGTGAATTGTGGTGGGGAGGGAGGTGGGTGGAGGTTAAACAGGGTATGGGGGGGATAAATGGGAATGGAAAAAATACAATAAAAATAAAATTAATTAGAATCACAGATTATAAAGCTTTGGGGTCTGAATTGCACTGCAGTGTGAGATTTTTGTGTTCTTTTCACATTGTTTACTTTTAGTCTCCCTCTGTAACATGTTTCAACGGTGTGCTCACTCTCCCTGCTCACGGTCATATTGGCGAATGGTAATAACACTGAGGTTAGCCAGCCCCTACATCGTCGTAACTTGTTCTGAGAGGAGTTAAGGGCATCCTGTACAACTCCACGGACTCTTGGCAGCTTTTGCCTGGTTTCCTCTAAACTTCTCTCCAATGTGCCTTGACCCTTTGCTGATTTTGCTCTGTATATTTTCACTGTTATAAATCTCAGCTGTGAGTACAATTACATACCGAGTCACACGGGTCCTTCTAGGAAGCCACTGATTTTATACAGTATTGTATATGTTAGGTTCTCAGATCAATATTTGTTGATTAAATGAATTGTGATCAACCTTTGGGCCATTGGTCAGTTTTCCCAGACTAACATCTCGCTTCCTAGAAGGTCACTTCAAGTTAACTGGTGGCAGCCCTGTGCATTTTCTGTTAGACATACCCACTTTGATGAACACAGTAGCAGCATCTCCAGAACAAAAACATATTGGGTGCATTGAAAATGAGCACTGCAAACTATTCTGACATTTTTCTCCTGATAAGGCAGGAATTCTTTCCAGCCTTCAGGTTTATGTGACATAGCGTTTTCACTTTACAGCTACCAGCCTTCTTCTACCATGATGCCCATAACACGTCCGTTCAAATAAATGAGTGTTTCCATTTGCACTTGCTCATTCACTCACTTGTCTATTCAGTACAGGCACTGAGCCTGGCCAGGTGCCAAATGCTGTGCTAGATGTTGAAGATTCAAAGGCAAATACTCATACTTTTTACTTAGTTAGGCAGAAGACATTTAAATAGTCTTTCCATACTGCTGTAGCAAATTTATTTACAAGTATCTTAGGATCATAAGACTAAGCAGTCAACCCTGGTAGAGTCTTTGCAGTTGCTTTTAAAGAATAATTTAAGTTCACCCTGGTGTGGCTCAGTGGACTGAGCTCCGGCCTCAAAGGGTTGCCGGCTCAATTCTTGGTCAGGGCACAGGCCTGGGTTGCAGGCCAGGTCCCCAGTAGGGGGTGCGTGAGAGGCGACCACACGTTGATGTTTCTCTTTCCCTCTCCCTTCCCCCTTCCTAAAAATAATAAATAAAATCTTTTTAAAAAAACAAATGATTTAAGTTCAATAATTCAATAGCAAAAGAAAAAAAAAACATTTTAAAGGAAGTGGCATGTATAAAAGGCCCAAAAGCTTGAACAAGGGTGACACATTCAGGGAAGAACTAGTAGGTGCCTAAAGAGTGCCTACTGAGAAGGAGCAGAAAAACGAGGGTCAAACAGGGCCAATGAAACTTCTCTAGAGATACACCAGGCTAAGAAACTGAAAATTATTGTATCAGCAAAGGGGAGTTACTGAATTATTTCAAGGAGGGCAAGTATGTGCTCTTATTTGTATTTCAGAGATTACTTTAGGACAATTGAGAGGGTGGATTAAAAAAGGTAGAGATGGAGGCAGGAAGAACAGCAGAGATCAGTGAAAATTGCAATAATCCAGAAGAGAGATTATGGAGACCTGAACTAATGTAGTGGCCATGGGGGGAAAAATGAGGAAAAAACCTGAAAGTTGTTTTGAAGTGGGCCCCAGATTGATTGACTGATTAGACGTAACGTAAGGGAGAAGGGACAACCACTGATGATTCACAACTGTTGGCCACAAGGTATATTTTTCAAGGAGAAATTGGTTGGAAGAAATGGCAGGCTCATTTTTGCTGTGTGGAGTTTGAGGTGTGGTGGTCAGGCAACCAGGTGACTCCGTCCCCCAGGTAGTGGGCAGTGACTCATTTGGTAGTGGCAGTGTTCCACACATAGTGTCAGGCGGGTTTTATTTGCCTTCGTACTTAATTCTCCAGAGAACTTCATAAGACAGGGAACATTATATCCCTTTTTCAATTAATTGAGTTTCAGGGAAATGTAAGTAACTTAACCAATGTTGCAGAAGGCTTAAATGGCAGTCCCAGGATTTTAATCCTCATCTCCTTGATGTCCTGGTGTCTTGTTCACTGTCCCATGCTGACCCACCTTTTCGGTGGATATGAAAAGTTTTTATGTCAATATGTGGACTGACCCACTTTGTTGGACATATATTCAATAGCATGTATTTTTCACCAGAAAGCATTAAAGAGCTATAAGCCCTTTTGTTCTTATTTTTCACGGCATTGCTCATTGACCACATGTAACACCCTGTGTAATGTAAATGTGTTGGAGGCAGGAGTAGTTTAAATGGCAGAGAAAGTGCAGAAATGAAAAAGAAAATAGAGAATGATACAAATGTAAGACTTTTTTTCCCGATTTTCCTGCAGTATTATAACCATAGAGGTGAAATCATTCTTCCCCTAGACGGTGGTGGGGAAGTAAGAGGGCACAGCGTCTGCACTTTGTTCCGGTCTTTCCAGATTATAATCTCAGCCACTGGCTGAATATTTGTGAATCTATTGTTCACAAAATGAAACATTTTTGTGTTAAAGAGCTATTCAGAGTTTCTATAATGATGTATATCTATTTCTTAATCTTTGCAGGTTTCAGAGGACATATTGTGAAAATAGGCAGGATGGACCCTCAGGGTTCACTGAGCATAAAATACATGGCATGCTACCTCCAACGTGGGCATCGGTGGCCTTGCCGAGTACAGGGTGGTAGAGACACATTTTTCTCTCTCCTTTTGAATTGAGACTGTGCTATTTTTGAGAACCAATGATTGTCTAGGATGGTTTTGTGTACATGTGTATGTGAGGATGTATTTCAACAATCACTTGCTCGATGTTTAGAGAGACAACAAAGTCAGTTCATATTGATAAGAGGTTCTCACAGCAGCCTGGATTTAGCATACCAAAATCCAGGCTGGATTGTTCAATAGGGCCTCCATAGCACTTCATCTCTGTTCCCCCATGAAATGTGCTTTCATCACATATTAAGTAAATTAGATTTGGGAAATGCTCAAATCACTACTAGTCTGTTTATTGCATACTTCTGGGAGAAGAGAGATGAACCCTGGAGTGACACTCTCTCCCATCAGGAAGTGTGTGGGGTCTGATGCTAGGGAGAATTCATGTCCCCTCAGAGCAGGTGTGGAAGGTGGAAGGTGGAAGGCCCACGTTTCTCGGCAGCAGGGTCTCACAGGGCAACCTGCCTGGGAGAGGAGCCCAAGGACCTGTCTTAAAGGTGTGCATTTCATATTTGATAAGGAAGCTATTTTTAGTAAGATTGTTTTGCATTGTGCTAAGTTGAGATAGGTCAGACAAGACAAACACTATATGATCTCACTTATTTGTGGATTCTAAAAGGAAAAAAAAAACAATAGAAACAGATCAGATTTGTGGTTGCTGGAAGGGAGAAGGGGTAGAGTAATGGGGGAAGGGGGAAGGTAGGGGAATTGGGTGAAGGTGGTCAAAAAGTACAAACTTTAGTTATAAAATAAGTAAGTTCTGGGACTGTCACATACACCATGATGATTATAGTTAACACACTGTATTGCATATTTGGAAGTTGCTAAGAGAGTACATCTTAAAGGTTCTCACTAGGAAAATAATTTTTAACTATGTGAGGTGATCGATGTTAACAAAATATACTGTAGTAATCATTTCACAATATGTGGCATATAGCAAATTACTAGGTTTCACACCTTAAACTTATGCACTGTTATGTATCAATTACATCTCAGTAAAGTTGGAGAAAAATATACCAGCACAGAGTCATCTTTACATGGATTACAGAGGAAAGAGCAGGGCAGCCAATAGGTCACAAAAATATTCATGTAGAAACTCTCCTTTTATTCTGCACAGACTCTGATGAAGAGGGGAAAGGAAAATTATCCCTCACAAGCTTTTGTTTTATCGCTTGCTCCCCAGAGAGCAAGAATGAGCTGTGGTTTTCAGGAAGTTCATGATTTAGTGGAGAAGTTGGTAAGCCACGTACAAAGCTCCTCCTCTCCTTTCTCAATAGGTGCCAGGGGTACTGCAGCATCTGGCATGGGTGGGCCCTGCCATCTGGTGACCCTGTTTAAATGTGATCCCTCTCCCCTTGTTGTTTTGAAGGAAAATATTTGCACCTTTCTCTCTAGAAAAGACAATTCCACTTAATACTCTTGGAGGTAGAGTCTGTCTCAAAATGACAGCATTATTTTATTTCCTTACATTTATATTCCAGAAATGGCTATAAAACTATCATTTATAGGAATATGCCACCATGATTTATATAGACAGAGGTCATTATAGTGATTCAGTGATCCAATCATCTTGATAATAGATCCTAATTATTACACTCTTGTAGTACCTAAAAACAATGCACAATAGAATGAAAACCATTTGAAGAACAAGAATACTATAACATTTCTATTTTATCACAACTCTGATTTTTGAAGGAAAAAAATAAGTTAGAACTGCTAATTATACAAACCACAGATGACCTTGTGGGGCTGTAAGATGGACTGCAGAGGCCAAGGCTGTTGTTAGCAATATGAGGTTTAGAGCACTGAAATCTGTAGAAGAATCTACTGGGAGAACACTTCCAGCTGCCATAAGCAGAGATTAAGAAGTGGTTAGATTTCTTTCTTCTTTAAAAATGGAGACCCAAATTCAGCCCTCCTACTTGCTCTTAAGGGAGCATTCATCCATCACCCCTTGCATGCTTACTGTGTTCCCACTATCAGTGCTTCTGGTTAGAGACTCAAAGATGAGAACATGGAAAATGGGCTGCTGAGTCCCCTGGAACCTGCTAACAAAGGAGAAGATGCTTGTGTTGGTACTGTGGGCCACTCAGCATGGAGAAAAGGCAGGCTTCCCATCCTAATCAGAATCTCATCCAAAAACAGAGTATTTTCCTGCCTAAACTGCCACTTACTCCTTTTCCTTCCTACCGTTTCTCCTGCTTCCTTCTAAGGTATTAATTTCATGGTTTTTGCCCTCTACCTCCAACCCCTTGATTTTATTGTTTTCTCATCGCTCAGTCAACTGATCTGTCATTCTTGCTGCTGCTCCTATTGTTGTTTCTACCATCTCTCTTTTTCTTTTATTTTTCCTTCTGCACCAAGTACTTCCAGGCCTCTTCCTATTTTACTGTTAAATTTACTTCTGAACTTACAGGGGTATTCAGGTTTGGAGTAATATCAAATGTAGAACTTGAAATGCTTGGCACACCCAGGAATTACATATTCACAAGGTTGTCTTCAAGACTAGGCTGACCTTCTCTGTATCTACTACCTTGATCTCTATTCCTGTCCCTACTTGCATCCCCATCTCTCTCTCTCCCCCCTCCCTCTCTCTCCACTGCCCCCCCTCCATACAACTCATTAGATGTTCATATAAAATACAGGTTTAAACTTTTTAGAACTGATTTTACTTTTCTCGTAAGTCACCATCATAGTGGATATTAAAGAAATTTAAGCTTTCCAATTAATAATGTGCTAGTCTCTCTTGGTTTATTCTTTTTCTATGAAATTTACAGTGAAGCCTCAGTTCATTTCCCTCTCAGGGCTGGTTTAAATAGTTGCTGTTTCCATAGTTCATTCTCTTTTAGAGGAATCGTTAGTCTCTCAGATGTCCTTCCACTCACTTGGCTATCCTCCTAGATCCTGACACTGGTCTTCCCAGCACATTAGGATTATTGGGTTGAGGAGCTTTTAAAAATTCTGATACGCAGATCACTGTCCATATCAACTATATTAGAAGATCTGAGACTGGGACCACAGAATTCATTCTTATAAAGTTCCCATGGTATCTGCAAGGTGTGGCTGATATGGAGACCTGCTGGACCTAGAAAGACCTCATAGCTAGTGGTTGCCTGGGCCACTGAACCTGTCCCTCAACATAGCTGAGGACCATTAAAGCAACAGAACCAGAGCCCCTCTCAGGCTTGGGATCAATCTTAACTCCCTGTGATTTGGAGTGACGTAAGGAGCACAAGGGAACAAAAGTTAATATTATTGCACCTTGCTCGCTATATGCCACTTACATTATTAAGCTGCTTACGTAGCTTCTTTATTACAGTCACAACTGCTAGTATTATCCCTTTTATAGATGGAGAAATTGAGGCTTAGGGAAGTTCAGTAACATGCCTCTGGTCAGAGAGGTAATGTTATTCTGATGCTAAAACGTCTGCTCTCATAGCTGTAGATGATACTGACTCCTTATATTTATGACACTTAGGAAAAAGCCATTCTGCTTGAGTGGCTCAGGAGAGTTAACTAGCTAGTCATCATAGTTCCCTGGTCCCTCTGCCTTTCCCACTGCAGGACTCCCACCCCTGTGAAGTTGCCTAGTTCAAGGTTTGAACACATACAGAACCATTACTCTGCACCTTCTACATTCAGACTCTGCCATAGTATTTAATCTTTATACCTGACTATGAATAGTTCACTTAGCTTTCATGAGTCAGTCTCCATTTCTTTGGAAGAGTCACTGGACCCTGAACCTGCTGCTGATGTTGGTTCCCACTATGCTGGGGTCTTTGATACTGCCTTTGTGCAAATGTGCGCCATTAGCCGAAGCTTGGCAAGCTCACACTGTCACACTGGATTTAATAACCAGTTTCTTCTGCCTCAGGAATACATGATTCTCCCCTCTTCCTTTATTCTTTGTCATTAGCCCAAATGAACTAGTTCAGATATCTGTGTTAGAAACTCTTAAGATTGAATTGTCCTGTTTATGAGAGGGAATATTTTAAGGCAGTGTTTACTTCAAATAAAATGGACTTGCAAGAAAATAAGACACCATCAAATCACTTGTTCTAAAGCCTCACTGATCTCATGACATTTTAATGCAGATTATAACAATGTTTTCTCCAAATTCTCTATAGTTAATGTTGTTTAAATTATTCTCCATTATATAGTTTATGAAAATACATTCTCCTATAGAAAATGGGAGTAATTTTTAGCAGCAGACTGCATCTAATACGTTAGATTTAATAAACAAAGTCACATTTGTATGTAGAGCATTTTCCCAGAGCATAATCAAGTATGACAGGTTGGTTATGAGGAGCTCAGTTCCTTGATGTATGTATCAGCTTAAGAGCTTGTCACCTACCTTGACACATTAATTCTAGTACTTTGTGCAAGTGAAACTTCCTGTTGTCTGCAAAACACTGTGAGCCATTTAACACATGACAAGCTTTTAGATCACGTTGCTTCTGTGACTGCACATTCTGAATGCAAATACACCTCTGCAGTGCTTGCCGGCATCAAAATGTTAACACAAGAAATGCTTTCTGCACTATCACGTCAGGCTGTGTCTAGGAAACATGTCTGGTGCTCACACTCTCCACTTCCACTAAGTTTCTGGTGGATTTACTTGATTCCAAGATAAATTTTAGAGAATGATTTCATACACAAATTCAAAGTCAGATTGTTTTTTTAGCCAATAAATAATAAGCAAACTGACATTTTGCAAAAAAACCTGTGTTAGATAAGGGGTTCTTCTCTGCCCTGCTAACTGCCCTATTTAAATAATTAGACATCGTGGTTAAGATCAGATTCAAGGGACATGATTTACACTGCATTGCCTGAATCTGGTCTAAATTGTATGCAATGCTCAAAAATAGTAATTACCTTTAATGTGCTCCCATTGAGGGGAGTGACTGTGAAATTTTAAATTAAGGGTTTTTGAGGCTAACTTGGGAATAGATTCATAAGGACTCAGACCATTTTGCTTTAAATTCAGCTGGCTTTTTCTATCATTTCTTATGGGCTTATTATTTATAGACCTTGCTGGTTGGTGCCTTGTCATCTCAAAAAGACCAGGAAGTGTATCTCTTCCCAAGGCTCACCCTTTACTACTTCGTACCATAAGACAAATTTATCTCTGATGTTTTCTTCGCCTTCTTACTGGAACCCTTTTGATAACTCGGAGAAACTCCTTCCATCTCTTTCTGGTGTTTTCTTTCTGGTAATTCCAAACAAAACTTTAGCAGATACCAGTGTAAGTGATTTGACCCTGGAAGCAACTGGTTTAATTCAACAAATGTTTAAGAATAACCCTAATTTTCTCCTGATGTTTATGGAAAATAGATGACTATTTGACAGCAACCATAACCAACAAATAAATTTACAAACTATTTAGAGAATCAGGACTTCCACATGTGAAGAAATGCAAAAAAAATGCAAAAATATTAATTGAATACAATAAAATGGTTCCACTTAGTTATCTATGATTGAGAATATACTAGTTATTTTATAGTAATTGACACACTATTAAATACTCACCAGAATACCCAAGCACCCCCTGAAAGGGTAAGTCAATTTACCAGGCTTTGGCAAAGGGCAGTTTTATCAAAACAGAACATCAGATGATATTAAATCTCTGAAGCAAACAAACAATGATGTTCTAATTTCTCATAAAAAAAAAGTCATCTCTAGCATTGTGTACAATTTCTGGATGAAGAATTTTCTATGATTGGGATCATTTTCCTTTGTATTATTTGTGGCTGGAGTAGGAACCACTGGCATTGTCTCAGCTGATCTACCCCACTGATGTCTCAGATGCTTGCCCATCATATATGTTATGAGCAGGTATCTTCCACAAATCTCTAAGCATATACAAAGGGCACAATATCAAAATGCATAGGTTACAGTCCTCAAGTAAGGACAATTTGGCAAACATACCACCAAATTGAAAAAGATATACATTTAGATGTAGAAGTCCTATTTTTTTATTTGTTAAGGCAAGTTAAAATTTTCTCAGAGAATGGTATTGTTTTAATCATATCCTCTTGGAAACATCTATTACATTACATGATCAATGATCCAGCCTTAACTCACAAGTTGGGAATCATCATTATTTTTATCTGACTTCTATTTTCCATAAGCCTATAAATGCATCCAATCTTTGATTTATAAAAACAACTGTGACAGCAGCTTGTAGCTTGATGGCAATGGGCAAAGCAGGGAAAACCTATAGGCAAAAGTGGTAGGGGTATGAAGCAATGGTGCATGGAAGACCGAACAGATCTGGACAAGGTCAATAGCAATATATCAGAGGATACATATTCAAGAGAAATTTTAGAAGTACAATCCACATGGCTGAGTGAGTCAAACTGGATTTGTTTTGTGAAAGTTATGGAGAAGTCACAGATGACTACATTTCCAACTGAAGTCACTGGAAGTCAGGTCATGCTAAAGAGATAAGAAGCTCAGGAGGAAGAGCTTTGAAAAGCTTTCAGTTTATACAATCAGAATTTGCATACTCCTAGTCTTAGGTAGATCTTTGTGTCTTTAGAATAGTTGGACACAGTCTCTTCTTTGGGGCTCAACTTCCACCCTGCTGGAGTGGGAGAAGTCTTCTCCCACATTGATAAGTTGCACCCTTATCTATTCAGTGAAACTAAATACCTAGAACTGATTTTTGATTTCTAAGTTACATCCAGATTCAGATCCAACCAATGACAAAGTCCTGTCCGTTCTCCTCTAATAACACCTTTAGTTCATCTACTTCTTTCCACTTCCACCTCTATCTACTCTTTTAGACAGTGCCGCCGTTTTCTCTCTCCAGGCTACTGTGATATCTTCCTAAGAATAGCTTCTCTATTTCTTGTCTACATCCTTTCTTGAAGTGAAAGTTAAATTGCTGTTTCAAATATAAATTAACTCACATCCAACTTCTCCTGAACCCCCTTAGGGCTTCCCATTTGAGGGAGGAGTATATTCAGACCATTTACCATAGTCTGCACAGCCTTTCACAGACGAAACATGTTTTCTGTCTTTTCATTTGCACTTATCCAGTTAGGGCTCCTTTCTTCCCCACTGACTGTGACCCTTACACGTTACCTTTCTTGTGAGCTTTTTCCTGTTCTCCAGCCACACTGCAAGCTCATTCCTGCCGTGATGTCATTATTTCTGCTACTAACTCTGTCTTGAATGTTCTACATTCGTATCATCACGTGGCTGGCTCTTCGGTATCCATCAGTTTTCATATCACATTTGAACTTCTCAGCATGGTTTTTCCTGACCTCCCAAACTAAGAAGTGCCTTTCTACCCCCACATTATCCTTATACTTTTTTCCAATGTGTCTTATTAGTTTATAAAAATTGTCTCATTTTTATTTTTATGTGTATGAATAGTCATTTATAATCTTTTCCACAGTCCAGAGTGTTAAGTTTTATAAGAACATGGACCTTGCTTCTTTATTTACTGTTATAACCCAGCACATGGAAGGGTGTCTGACACAGAATCAGCTCTCTGTTAATAGTTGTTGAATGAATGAGTGATATAATGTGTGAGTTGGGACAAATCTAACCAAAAGGAAAGGATGCCAGGAAAGCATCCACGAACTTTTCTGAAATAACTTCAGATGCTTTTCTTGATCTATAACTATGGTAAGAGGTCACTCTGAACCTGGGTGGCATGAGAAACAACAGGAGATAATAAAAAGCTGCCTCATAGAAAGAGGGTAGGGATAGTCCCAAACAAATGCTTTCACTGACAACATACTAGACCCACTCTCTTCTTTCCCCACATATTCTCTAACTTGCTCATTGACATTCTGGCCAAAGAAACTTAAAGCCTTAATTTCCGGTTTAAGCAGAATAAATTATGCTTAACTTGTTTCCTTACCTGCCCACATGTTCTGTGCCCCCCTGGCTCTTGTCTTCTCCCTGTGGATTCCCGTAGCCACTCTTACCAGCTCAAATCCTAGACCCTTGGATTTGCCCTACCAAGACACAAACTAGGTAATTTGAAAGCATTGCCAATTGATATCACTACAGATTTAAGTCAGCCACCTTCAACTAGGTCCTTGTGTTGATTTTAATTTTTCTACTCCATCTTAGTCTACTTTCTCACTTGTTCCCCATGGTGAATATGCAAGGGCAGTGCTAGTATTTCTATGTAGAAAGAACATAAGGTGGATGATATGTTTTTGAAAGGGAAAGTAGGAGACTTGCCTTGAATTTGCATTTGCATAATAGCATTCTGTTTTCATTTAGTTTATATATTGCAGATTCAAGAAAATAACAAAAGTTTCTCAAGATACTTTCACACTTACCTAAGACTGAAAGACAGTTCATAATCCATATCTATTATATTACTGTTATTATTTGACCCATATGGGTACCTCATACATATTATGAAGAGGTAAATTCTATTTCACCACTTGGGTTCACTACTTTAAATTCTACAGATAAGCATTCTTTTAGGGTTTTATATTGCAATAGTAAACTCCTATCTAATTTAATTTATAATTAACATTTTATTATAAAATATTTATTGAAATATTTATTATTATAGTCCAGGAAATGAAACAAAGAATAAACACATAAGGTATAAATGTCTAAATGCTCATATCCCATTTCTTCTACTTGTGAACTTGCCTGTTTCTTCAGTTTGTAGTGTACCTTATCACCACTGGTCTCAAAAAAAGAAATATTCCTACTCTATAAGAAAAATCCCTCCAAATATAGTTCAATCCTCTTCCTTATCTCCATTGGAATCTTTTCCCATCAATTATCCCATGTGTTGCAGTGCAATTCTTTCTCTTTTTACTAACTTCTCCTTGGTCTTATGGGTATGGTAAAGTTATAAATATTGTACAGTCTCACTATACTCAGAAAACTATACAACGCTGAAGAAAGAAATTAAGGAAGACACAAACAAATGGAAACATGTATGATGTTCATGGATTGGAAGAACTAACATCAAAATCTCCATACTACCCAAAACAATTTATAGATTCCATGCGATCCCCATTAAAATACCAACAACATATTTCACAGATATAGAACAAGTACTTCAAAAATTTATATGGAGCCATAAATGACCCCATATAGCCACAACAATTTTGAGAAAGAAGACCAAAGTAGGAGGGATCATAATACCTGATATCAAACTATATTACAGGACCACTGTATTCAAAAGTCTGGTACTGGCATAAGAGCTGACACATAGACAAATGGAACAGAATAGAGAGCCCAGAAATAAACCCAAGTCTCTATGATCAATTAATTTTGAAAAAGGGGGCAGAAGCATAGAATGGAGTAAAAATAGCCTCTTCAACAAATGGTGTTGGGAGAGCTGGACAGTTACATGAAAAAAAAAGGAAACTTAACCACCAACTTATACCATATTTAAAAATAAACTCAAGATGGATAAAAGATTTAAATGTAAATCACAATGCCATAAAAGTCCTAGATGAGAACATAGGCAGGAAAATTTCAGACATTCCACACAGCAATATTTTCACTGGTATATTCCCTAGAGTAAAGGACACAAAGGAAAGAATAAACAAATGGGACTTCATCAAAATAAAAAGCTTCTGCACAGCTAAAGAAAACATCAGCAAAATGAAAAGGGAACCAACTAGATGGGCAAATATATTTGCAAATGATACCTCAGACAAGGGTTTGATCTCCAAAATATGTAAAGAATTCACACAACTCCACTCCAGAAAGACAAACAACCCAATTGAAAAATGGGCAAAGGACCTCAACAGACACTTCTCCAAGGACATACAGAAGGCCCAGAGACATATGAAAAGATGCTCAGCATCACTAACCATCAGAGAGATACAAATTAAAACCACAATGAGATACCCCTTCAACCTGTCAGAATGGCCATCATAAACAAATCAACAAACAACAAGTGCTGGCAAGGTTATGGAAAAAAGGGAACCCTAGAACACTGTTGGTGGGATTGCAGACTGGTGCAGCCACTGTGGAAAACAGTATAGAATTTCCTCAGAAAACTAAAAATGGAACTGCCTTTTGACCCAGCAATTCTGCTCCTGGGATTATACCCTAAGAATCCTGAAACACCAATCCAAAAGAACCTATGCACCCCAATGTTCATAGCAGCACAATTTACGATAGCTAAGTGCTGGAAGCAACCTATGTGCCCATCAGTAAATGAGTGGATCAAAAACTATGGTACATTTACATGATGGAATACTATGCAGCAGAAAGAAAGGAGCTCCCATCCTTTGCAACAACATGGATGGATTTGGAGGGCATTATGCTAAGTGAAGTAAGCCAGGCAGTGAAAGACAAATACCATATGGTCTCACCTGTAAGTGGAACATAATCAACAAAACAAACAAGCAAGCAAAATATAACCAGAGACAGTGAAATAGTGGTGGTGACTGGAGTGGGGGGGAGAATGGAGAAACTGTACTTGAACAACAATAAAAAAAATAAAGAACACACTGACAGTAGCCAGAGGGGAGAGGGTTAAGGGGAGAAAATAAGGGAGGGGCCATCAAAGAATGTGTACAAAGGACCCATAGACAAAGCCAAAGGGAGTAGGTTTGAGGGTGAGAGGTGAGGATGGATGGGGCCAGGGGGCATAGTGTGGGTAAAATGAGTCAACTATACTTGAACAACAACAAAAAAATTATTAAAAAATGAAAAAGAATGGAAGGGCAACTACATTGCTTCCCAGACAAAGTAAAGCTAAAGGAGTTCACCTTCACTAAACCATTATTATATGAAATGTTAAAGGAATTTATTTAAGAAACATATCAAAATTATGAATATTAATATGGCAATAAATACATAACTATCAACAATTGAATCTAAAAAACAAAGTAAACAAGCAGAGCAGAAATAGAATCATAGATTTGGAGAACGTTGGAATGGTGGCCAGAGGGCAATGGGGTTTGGGGGAATGGGGGAAAAGGTGAAGGGATTGTTGGTAGTTACAGAATAGGCAGGGGGATGTTAAGAATAGGCAGGGGGATGTTAAGAACAGTATAGGCAATGGAGTTGCCAAAGTACTTATGTGCATGACCCATGGACATGAACAAAAGGCGGTGATCAAGAGAGGGAGTGGGGGTTGCTGGGTGGAGGGGGGCAAAGAGGGAAAAATTAGGACAACTGTAATAGTGTAACCAAAAACATAAATTAATTTAAAAAACATTGTACCATCTCCTGTTGCCACTTATTTTCAATTTGCTTCTAAATGCTTCATAATCTTTTGAAAAATTATTATTGAAAAAAATTATTAGTAACTTCTACCCTGATTCTATTTGACCTGTGTAACATGACTACTGACTCAGTCCCTCCTTTTTGAAATTCTCTCTTCTTTGACTTAACATTAGCCTTCAGTCACTTGTTCATATAGTAACCTCTTGCTATGGACCAGGATCTGTTGCTAGCTCCTGGTGAGATAATAAACTAGATGGACCACTTAGACTTCAAGGAACTAAAAGATAAAGGGAAGAATCAAAAAAGAATTATAATCAGAGTGATAATTGCTTTCATTGAAGTATATCCAGAGTGCTGCAGGAGTAGAGAGGAAGGAGAGGCCAACCCTGTGTGTTTCTAATATCCTAGAAAGCACTCCCCAAGGAGACCCTCTTCTTTTTTTAAAGATTTTATTTATTTATTTATTTATTTATTTATTTATTTATTTATTTTTAGACAGAGGGTAAGGGAGGGAGAAAGAGAGGGAGAGAAACATCAGTGTGTGGTTGCCACTCATGCACCCCCTAATGGAGACCTGGACTGCAGCCCTGGCATGTGCCCTAGTTGGGAATCGAACCAGCAACCCTTTGGTTCACAGGCCGGCACTCAGTCCACTGAGCCATACCAGCCAGGGCAGGAGCCCTCTTCTTTAAAGAAGCATACCATCTTTTGGGAAATGCAGAGGTGAGAGGAGGGGTCCTCGAGTTAGAGATGCAGTACACACCAAAGCATAGAGGTAGGAGAGCACGTTGAATCGAAGGACTGCTAACTGGAGATGCCCTCAAGATAGAACTAAAAAGTGAGCAAGGACCAGATCATAGAGGGCTGTGTGTGACCCATGGGAACACATGGGCCAGAGCAGGTGGGAGCTACAGAGACACCAAATGCCATGATTAGATTTGTATATTAGTTACGTTTCTCTGCTTATGGTGTAAAAAAATGTGACTAAGGGGAAAAAAGGAAGAAAGAAAGAAAGTGACTAGTAAGGAGACAGGAAAACCAGTTTAAATGGGCAACCTGTGAATTAATAATGCCCCAGTGTAATTGGGGGATGGGAGCACATAGGGCTTGGATGATTCCGAAAGAACAGGACCAAAAAGAGTCTAAATAGATTTTAACTAGTTTCAGATCCTCTTTCAAGATTTGCTTCCAGCTTTTCTATTCTTAAACAACTCTCCGTTTAAGCCACTGTTTCCCAAACAGATCTTTCTGTCTCTTATATTTGACTTAAGTTCCCCTAGAAGTACTCTTATATTTTTTGTACCCCAAGAAGACTTCTCATTGTCTGGCTTAGGGTTAAGTACCTCTAGTTAAGTACCTCCCATGATTCTTTATCTACCTGTACATCTATTGCAGCACTCAGCACGCTGCAGAATTTTCTGTGGTCAGTGTCTCCTTGTGTGTTCCAGATGATTATGACAGGTTCTTTTTTCTTTTTTTTTTAAACAGTGATCTCTTCAGATAGTTCCTGGAATATAGTAGCACCACAATAAATATTTCTTGAATTGAATCTCAGTTATCTTAAGTAAAATGATAATGTATTGGCAAACACTTTAGGGAAAATTAAAAAGCAAAAACTTTGGAAATGATTGAAATAAAGAAAAGACAAGGGGAAATATACAGATTATAGTGATACAGCTAATATTGTGAATTATTGGTGGATCGGATGGCAGATGCTTCACCCAACCATATTTAGGCTAGCCTTCCAACAAAATTTAAATTTCATCTACAGCCTGAATGGCAACATTTCTCAGTATATAAATGACAGACTAAGTCACCAGGGGATTGAGAATTGCACTTTGGTTATCATAAAAGCCTTAGAAGGAAATCTGCAATTAGTAGCATGGATGCCTCAGAGTCACGTAATATAAAAACTTAGAATGATTTATGGCCTGACAATTGGACTTTAATAATCTCTGGAGCTTTCCAAAATGCACATTCAATCAGGTCTTCTTCTAGTGAGATGATAAACACCAAGCCAGAATAGTTAGACAAATGACTGAGAGGCCCAGGAAATCATTACTTTGCAGTTAAAAATCAATCAGCCCTTGCCTATCCTTCATGGGCATGCTAGGTACAGAGACAGGCCGTACACCTCTGCATACCCCTGAATTCCTCAGTATACCCCTCAGCCACAGAGCGGATAGTTACCACTGTTGACCTATTGGCTGTGAGTATCTCCTTTAGCACATTTAAAGAAAAGAAAGCAATGGGGTCCCAATGTGTTTTGAATTCAGTTTTTAAGAACCAGAACAAAAATATTCTGCTGTAATTATTTATGCAGAAAATTCATTAGTATTATAGCTTTAAAATTTCAAACAAGACATCAAACTTGAGAAATGGGATGCTTGTACCAACATTTGAGTTCCCTCCCCAGGGCCTAGGCACGGCGTGCTTAGATGCGTTGGCTGTCACTGTATACAGGAGTACGCAGCTACCTCATTCCTGCTCTTGATAGCTCTTTGAACAGAGACAGGTTTGCTGAGATAAATAATTGTCACCTTCATAAGTATGTCTGGCACATGTGATAATGAAATGAATACTGACAGGTATCAGTAATTAAATTGTGTTTCTAATTGCTTTCTGAGAAACTTGTGACATTTCGTTAAAAATATAGCAAAGCTCATGAGAACTCTAACTATAAATACAACTGAGTAGGTAGTTACCTCTATTTCATAGAAAGAGAGCTACCTGAGAATACCTACTCTCTAACGTGCTACTTGACTTTGCATACAGAGCCATGGATGAAAAGTTTACTCCTTCTGGGTGACTTCACAAATGAAGACCAAGTGCTATATGTTAGCAGAAAAACAGATTTGCACATATGCTTTTTATTGTGAGGCATTTTTAAGGCATCCAAGTGAAGTATCTGAGGACATCTCTAGAAATTGTCAGGTAATTATAAGTCATATACACACAATTGGACCAAGGGTAGGGAGTGGCTCAGGAAGACACCAGGAAGGCAGGCACTGGCTACTGATAGAACAGTATTAGTCCCTAACCATAGTCTTCTGACCATATTCCTGTCTAGAAACTTTTGCTAGCTAACCAGCAAAAATATCCATCAACTTTCCTTCAGGTGTGAAAGACTAGCAATTCGTTTCTAATAACTTCTTTTGCCTTCAAGGCTTATTTAGATTTTTATTTTAACAAAGTTTTATATTCAAGATTATATTGGAAAATAAAAAATGCTTAATGTGAATGTTCTTTCACTTACTGTA
>VMDR010010485.1:0-30706 GCA_007922815.1 Macrotus californicus | reverse complement strand
GTGTTCACTGCAGCATGACCTACAATAGCCAAGATATGGAACCGAACTAGGTGTCCATCAATAGATGAGTGGATAAAGGAGTGGATAAAGGACTGGATACACACACGTGTACGCACACACATAATGGAATATTACTCAGCCATGAAAAAGAACAAAATCTTGCCCTTTGTGACAACATGGATAAAGCTAAAGGGTATTATGCTAAGTGAAATAAGTCAGAGAAAGACAAATATTATATTGTTTCACTTATTTGTGGAATTTAAAAAACTAAACAAATGAACAAACAAAACAAAAGGTTCATAGGAAACAAACTGATAGTTGCCGGAGGGTTGGGTGGTGGGTAAAGGGGTGAAGGGGATTAAGAGGTACAAACTTATAAAATAAATAACTCACAGGGTTATAGAGTACAGAATAGGGAATACAGTCAATGACATCACAATGACTGTACAATGACAAGTGGTTCCTAGACTTCTTGTGGTGTTCACTTTGTAAGGTATGTAAAGGTCAGATCACTGTGTTGTACACTTGAAACTAGTATAATATTGTATGCCAGCTGTACTTTTATTAAAAAGAGCTTTACATTGAAGAATGAAGAAGAAAAAAAGAAAATAGCCAAGTTTGGAAATAAAAAATTCCAGCATGTTAGATGTAAGGAGAATGAAATGAAAATGTTTGGATTTTGTAAAGTTAAAATAGGAAAGTGCTTTTATTGAGTCTGATAAATTACCTATGTCACATTTTTTCCTCTAAAATACTAAAATGCTGGGCGTCATGAGGTCGGTAGTCATCAGCAAAGGAAATAGAACAATAGACTGGGAAAGGAGGTACTGCACATGGTATAGGCACTTCCTGTGAGGGTCTTCAGCTTGGCCTGGGTTTACTAAGAAATCTTGTGTCTTATCTTTTGTCAGTGATGAATCCACTAGAGAGCTGCCTGAGGGTGAAAGGTGGGAATGGCTGATGCACACAGTCGGAGAGGTGGAAAGAAAAGGTGCATTTGGTAATTAATAGAGACAGGCGTTTGTCCGCCTGTTGAGCACACTCAACTTCATATTGAAGCAGTGCCCAACATATCTTCACTTGGCTGGTTTTTACTCAGATCTGTAGATATTTATTAGACATTTCTCAAGTTTAATGAGCCAGTAAGTGACCTGGGTTGTGGATAAAGGATGCATAATAGTACACAGTTTCTGTTCCAAGGATTTATTATCTGGTTGGGGGCATAAGACCTAGACATGTAAAAAATAAGTAAAAATCCTAATATTTTAAGACAATAATAGAAGGGGTGCCCACAAGGCATAGTTAATTGGTGAATGAGTTAGGAGGATGGTGCAGCAGAGACTGGTCATGGTAAGTTTTTAAGAGGAGAATTTAAGTTAGTAACCTTTGTTCTGAGTGATCTATCTGTACGACAGAACAAACATCTAATTACCAAACACCTACTCTGCTTAATGTCCTGCGAATTGCCCTTCTTCCCTTTGAAGTAAGCCCCAGGCCCCTATTCCATTCCTTAGCTCAGGATGGCACATGAGCCTCAAGTACCTGTCTAGTCCCTGAGTCTCATTGCCTTTGACCAGCCAGAGAACCTGGAAAGGTGGAAGAAAAAAATTTCTCCACTATAGGCTATTTAAAAAGTCAGGGTTATTAAGGTATAATTTACATACAGTGAAATTCACCCTTTTTAGATGTAGAGTATTGCTTGATGATTTTAACAAATGTTGGCAGCTTCATATAATCAAGCCGGAGAATTATTCAGTACTCCAAAAGTTCTCTGTGTCATTTGGTAGCTGATTCTCTCCCCACCTCTTCCGGCTCCTGACAACCACTCATCTGATTTCTGACCCTGAAGTTTTGCCTTTCCCAGAATGTCAGACAAATGGAATCGTATATGTATAGTCTTTTGTGTCTGGCTTCTTTCCCTTGCTGCTGTTGAGGGTCATTCATGTCTGTAGTTTCATTCTTTTGTACTGCTGGTAAGTATTTCATAGATGAACCACATTTTTTTAATCCATTTACTGTGCCTTGAGTTAGATTTTGAAGGATGTGTAGCTTTAGATGGAGGTAGTGATGATGGGGAGAGGACCGGGCAATTTGGAGGTAAAGAGGTGAAGGGAATGACTTTATCAGATATAGTCTGACTTTGGGAAGAACCAGTAAATCAGAGAGAAAGATTCCTGAGTGTGAGGATTTATCTACATTTTCATTATTGATAAATCCAACTCCAGCCTTTATTCCCACTTTATATTCCAATGACATAATTTCTCCTTACCTCGGACTCCTATTATTCTGTCCATTCTTTGCCCATCTACCCGTTCCTCCATTCCTTTATTCCTTATTCATGCAGCCTTTCATCATCTATTTACTGTTTACTTATTCTATTTATTCATCATTTAGCAACATTAATTGAAGGCCTTCAAAATGCCAGACAGTGGGCTTATGGTCAAGTTAAACATGTTGAATATCATGATCCCTAGAGGTTCTCAGTCTAGGGGAGAACACAACAGGAAAGTCAACAGTTGACAGAAAAAGTTATCACATAACGATTTTAATTGTTATATAACTTTCCATGCGGGTCCCTGAAGGTGGCAGTGAGCTCACTCACCTTGCCCTCTGTTTCAGTTCTTTGAGTATTTTAAGAGTTCACTAAGTATAAAAGATAATTTATGTTGCAATCCTTTTTTTTAGGGTTTTTAAATTTAATTTAATTTTTTTATTTTTCTTTAAATTACTTTATTGTTGTTCAATTACAGTTTGCATTTTCCCCCCACCTTTAGATTAGTGTTGGTCTTTGGGAAAGAAAAGAAACTTCCTTTATGGTTGACTATGTTTTTGCACATGTAGGATGCCATACAGAAGAAATTTTGGTAGGGACCCAGAACAGGCTGTCTCAAGGGGGTATAGAACTCAGGAGAAAATCATAGTGTAAAGCATTTACATTTTCCTCAATACCTATTTGTGATTGAGGAAATGGTTTGAAAAATGCCAATAAATCACAATGTTTTATAATTTGAGATTTAATGAAAAGATAAAGTTATCTAATTTCAGTGCATGGGTGTGGATGGGTAAAGGCAGCCAGGATGTCCGAGTGCTGAGCCCATGCATGTGAAGTGTAGTCACCTGCAGGCCCCACCTGGTGGGCAGGAACACTTGCCGCCTGATATCCTAGAGCAGTGGCATGTGCTAGTGACCTGTAGGGAGCCCCACACTGGCAAGCGTTTGATACTCAAGTCAGGAGAAAGTTCTGTTGCTCTCACATGTTGTGTTTTGTCTTTGTGAATCTATACATGTCTACCCAGGCCCAAATGTCCCCGTCTTCATGGAGCTCTTCATGGTTATCAAGATGGATGAGCTTTTCTTTCTCTGAGCCACTGTGGCACTTTATCTGGATCACTTTTTAGTTCGTGTGTGTGTGTGTGTATGTTTCTCAGAATGATTTATATACTTTTTGAGGGCTCTATTTGATTTTCACTGTCTTGCAGGAAGAATTGCGGATTCATTCCATTTTGTATGTGCCTTGATTGTAACACATGCTCAGTGCACGTTAATTGAAAATCTACTTAAATCTAATTCATTGAAATTCTCATCTATGAAATTTTCCTTATACTCTTCTAGCTTCCTGGCTGAGGATCTCCCCCTTTGTTAATAAAAGACAGATTTACAAGAGGAAAAAATTTAATTATGTACCTAT
Organism: Macrotus californicus; assembly: GCA_007922815.1. NCBI lineage: Eukaryota > Metazoa > Chordata > Mammalia > Chiroptera > Phyllostomidae > Macrotus > Macrotus californicus. The sequence continues at coordinate 27,018 of VMDR010010485.1, read as the reverse complement.
GTATGTGCATACAGGAACCCTGCAAAGATAGGAGACTCAAAACGCAGACAGACGATTGGGATACTGATCCAAGGAAAGGGATAGCAGGAGCTTCCAAGGGGGGGCGGGCGGTGGCAATTCATGGAAATGTGAGAAAAAGAAAGTTGCTCTGCCATGTAGTCAAGTCTCCCAGATGAAGAAGTGATCTCTGCCAATAGCCCTCTTCCTGGTGCAGGCTCTCTTTCTAATGCAAATCTAACTTATAAAAGGGCAATTTCTACTCTGCTTTCGGAGCTTGTCCTATATCTGTAGTTTCTCAAAATAACAAGCTCAGAATAATCCTTATGCCCAAAAGGCATATTTTGGGGTGGCACATTCTGCCACCTTTCACTGACATATGCCGTGGTGTGATGGGGAAGAGTCTAGGCTTCTACATCTACATCAGGCAGACTGAGATTGAGATCCCAGTGCTGGTCACGGGATCCTGGGAAAAACAACAAAACTTTTCAGACTCAGTCCACCAACTTGTAAAAGATGAATACCATCTCACAATTATTGAGAGGAATTAGACAATATGCACAGTGCCTGATTTTTGATAGTTATTTTATAACTACAATTTTTATTGTTTTGGTTGTTGCCAAGTAATTAAGTGAATGATCAGTATAAATGCTATCACCTTATAAATGCGTCTTAAAAACAGATTGGAAGGATTTTAAGAGATGGTTTGTGTGTTCTGGGTCCCTTTACAGACAACATCTGGGTGGGCTTGTCCTCTGCAGTATGATTAGACATGCCAGTCTGGCCACAGGCGGGCTGAGAGTGTGAGGGGCCAGTCCAGGTGGAGGGCAGCTTCTCAGAGATTACTGGTGATACAGGGGGGTTGGCCTCAGGGAGGCAACAACAGGGGTTTGCATTAAGATAATTCATTAAGCCATCTATTTGCTTTGTGTGGTTTTCAATGTCTCTTTTATTTTGCAATAGAAAAAAAATGCCTCCACCGATAAAGAAAGAAAAAAGAAATATGGAAACAACATAGGTGTCCATCAATCGATGAATAATAAAGAAGAAGTGGCACATGCATTCAATGGAATCTTACAGAGCCATGAAAAAATGAAATCTAGCCATTTGTGACAACATAGATGGACCTGGAGAATATTATGTTAAGTGAAATAAGGCAGGCAGAGAAAGACATATGACTTGACTTACGTGTGAAATCTAAAAACCAAAACAAGTGAACAAACAAACAAAATAGAAACAAACTCTTAGATACAGAGAGCAAACTGATGGTTGCCAGAAGGGTGGGGGACGGGAATAAAAGGGGAAGGGATTAAGAAACAAACTTTCAATTATAAAATAAGTCGTGGAGATGAAATATACAGCATAGGGCATAGAGTCAATAAAATCGTCATAACTATATACAGTGACTATTGGTTGCTAGATATATGTGATGGTCACTTTGTAAAGTATATAAATGTTAAATCACTATGTTGTACACATGAAACGAATATAATATTAGAAAAAGGAAAAAAGCAAACTGAAAAACAAGAAAAAAGAACATTCCAAGTCTGACCAGGATGCAGCAGGCTTAGCCCAGGTCTACGCCATGGCCCCTGAGCCTGAGGGGAAGCCCACTCACAACAGGCAGAGGCCAGAAAGCAAGAGGTTGCGGAAATCGATTGCCGGCTGGGTGGGTGACATAGGTCAGATCTGGGCTTGCGAGGCTTGATGTTTCTTTTGGCCACCCCTCAGTGGGCTGCTGGTGTCCATGGACATGATCTTTTCCCTCCAGAGCTTGTTCCTTGACCTTGTCTCTAGCCAGAGGGAGCCAGTCTTGTAGAAAAATGCCACGGTGCTCTGCTTATCACCATCACTTTTGGCTGTGTGGCTTCTGTCTAGCGTGGACATCTGTCTAGTACCATGGGGCTGATTTACCCTTGACCTTGTAACCACGAGTGTGCTCTTGGACACGTTATTATCTTCGTGTTTCCGATCTTTGTTCTTACTAACTTTATTGTCTTGGGGCTGCGAATCTGGCTTTTTTGACACTGTTTCTGAGCTACAGTTGGAAAGTCTGCATTTCCTTTGCTTTCTGCTTTCAGAGCAGGCAGCTGAGACAAAAGAGTGTGTATGTCTTTTCTGTTTTTAAAGATTTTATTTATTTATTTTTAGAGAGAGAGGGGACAGGAGGGAGAAAGAGAGAGAGAGAAACATCAATGTGTGGTTGCCTCTTATATGCCCTGTACTGGGGACCTTGCTCGCAACCCAGGCATGCGCCCTGCCTGGGAATTGAACTGGCAACCATTTGGTTTACAGGCCCACACTCAATCCACTGAGCCACACCAGCCAGGGCAAGAATATGTATTTCTTACAGGATCTCACTATAGTCCACTAGAAGACTCCACTGCCAGATAACATCCTGATCTTATCAAGTCCTAAAGCAACAGCCCCTATAAACATGTGCTTGAAATCCTGAGATGCACAGGCACCCTTCAACCTGCTTGCTTTGTTGTCATGGAGCGATGATTACAATTTCCTAATTGGGCATGTGTGGGGGTCCCCACTACTCCTCATCTGTCACAGTCCCCATCTTAGGACTGGCAACTTGCAATGTCCCACATCTGGGAACCAGTTCTGTCTTCACTGGTGTTCATCATTCAGCTTGGGCTGCGGTGACAAAATTCCATAGACTATGTAGACGAAACATTTATTTCTCACAGTTCTGGAGGCTGTAAAGTCCAAGATAAAGATATTGATTAATTTGGCATTTACTGGGTGGCTCAGTTGGTTGGAGCATCGTCCTGTGCACCAAAAGGTTGGGGGTTTGATCCCCATTCGGGATATGTACAGAAGGCAACCGATTGATGTTTCTCACATCGATTTCTCTCTCTCTCTCCTTCTAAAATCAATTTTTAAAAACATATCCTTGGGCGAGGATAAAAAAAAAGATACTGATTGATTTGGTTACCCAGTGAGAGCCCACCCGCTGGCTAGCAGAGAGTGGTCTTCTCTCCGTGTCCTCACGTGGTGGAGGGAGAGGGTTCTGGTCTCTCTTTTTCTTATAAGGACACTAATCCCATCATGGGAGCCCCAACCTCATGGCCTCATCTAAACTGAATCACCTCCCGAAGGCTCCCAAACATCATCACATAGGGGGCTGGGTAAGGCCTCCAGATATGAATGTTGGGGAGGGGACACAAAACATTTGGTGGATAATGACTGGGAATCTTCTTTACAACCACCTGGAATTTTCCTGTATAATTAGCATTATCCTTCCATGTATGGGATTATTTGATTGTCACCACTGTAGGCCATAGGTCCACGAGGGCAGCCTAGTCTCCTGTGCTTCATTCTTGTGTCCCTGATGCTTGGCATTCAGTAGCTGCTCAATAAACATTGTGACTGAAGGCCCTGAGCTAAAAGTCCTGGAAATACAAGTTTGAATGTAACTTGGTTCCTGTTCTTGAGGAACTCAGGAGAAAATGAATATCCTTAGGGTTATTTCCATACAATGTGACACATTTTATTAAAAGATATGGGTGAGGTTGAGATGTGATAAAGACAAGAGTGTCATTCTGACTGGGGTGGGAATGATGAAGAAAACCCATGAGAGAAAGTCATGTTATTATGAAGAGTCTTTCCTTAACTGAAGTCATGAATGGGGAAAGGAATAAGACAGAGGGCAGATATCATAAGCCCAGGGTTGTCCATTTGTGTAATTATGTGTAATAAAATATTATTACATCATTAGTCTTTACCGTTGCTTGAAAAGTTTGCTGCAGTTTACGTCAGTTATCAGCACATGCCAGTCTGTAGACTGGCTAAGGCACAGTCAGAGAGACAGGACAGGGCCATCGAATCTGCATGTTTAACCAACCCCCGTCCCCTCACCCGGGGCCCTGGTGCAGAGCAGTGGTTCTCAGACCGAGGCAGGCGCCAGAGGCCCTGGGAGGTTTGTTACCACCGGTATGCCTGGGCCCCACCCTCAGAGTATCAGATTCAGTAGGTCTGGGTGGGGCCGAGGTTTTGTATTTCTAACAACTTCCCAGGTGATGCTGCTGCTGGTCCGTGAGCACATCTGGAGGCTCATTGGTGTGTAAGATGGCCACTGATTCTTGGTACTTCTGAGGAACAGAGTGTCCCACATAAATGACTTACCCACATAACTCAAGCTTATCTCTCCAAATGCCAGACCTCTGTTTCTTTAAATCATGTTAAGAAAACACTTTCTAAAATGAATTCTGCATTTCTTCACTTTCTGAAACAGAGAATTCTGAACACCATCAAATCCTCCCTTGATGACACAGGATTATTATAATGAACATCCATTACGGTTCTGTTCAGTATCCCACAGGGGGCTGATAACCAAGCCCATCAGCCCCAGATGGTCAGCCCCAGACAGCACCTGGCACAGACTTCTGTCCTGAAGATGCACGCGGTGCCTGAGGCCTTCTGTGCTTTGGTAGGCACCGACCTTGCAGTCACTAGGTCCTGGGAAAGCCCTGGGGGTCCTGGGAGGGTGTCCGAGGAGGCCAGTCCTTGGAAGGGCCACTTAGGGGCTTGGGACAGTGGCGTTTTACCGATTGATACAGAAGTATTTCAATATTTCAACAACAGTAAGGCCACACAATACATATCAACCCTGAAAACTCATCAGTACTGTGACTGTCCAGTTCAATAATGGGTAGTTTTTATTGTTTGATGTTTCTTTCTCCTTATCATCAAGTCCGCAAGCACTCTGGGTTTGTTCAAAGATGAATCAGGCATACAGTGAGTGTGCTGCCCGCTGGGAAGTGACACAGGGTCCTTATCTTCTCTTGGTAAAATTTGAATATATTCCTGCCCTTCCAATATTGCAGAGTAGTGAGGAAAAAAATGGAAAAATATGCAAAAGTCCTTCAAAACGGTTACGTATTACACAAATGAAGGAGATCAGTTTTCTTTTTACTGGAAGTGTTAAAAAATAGGATCTGCAGATACGTGGCACGACGCTATAATAGAAGTGACATTTTCTCAAAAAATATTCAGCTGGGCCTGCTACAGCAAACACTTATGTCTATCAAGTTATAAATCGAGTCTGGGAAAAGGGGCCAGCAGCAACATTAGTAAATGCTTGCTCAGGCCGCAATAATGAGGCTCTTGTGTCCTTTAAGTGGCAGCCAAAAGCTTTTTCTCCCAAAATAACCATTTTTTTTTTTCCATTGCTATTCTCCTGCTTTAAGCTGTTCTTCCTTTAGCAATGAATACAATTTAGGCCAGATTGTGAGTGACAGTGATAAATGCTTTCTGGTTCAGGGGGAACAAAGCAGCAGACATCCATGTGAGAGCCAGGACCATCCACTAGCAGGCTTCCTGGCCCCTGGCCCCTCTGTGTGAGGGCGGGAGTGATTTAAAGGTGTCCTTCAAAAATAGCTTCCTTTCTTCTGTGCTGGTTTGCTGCGGTGCTGGCTCCTGGATCTGCATCAAAACAAGCATATGACTTCTCGGTTTTATCTCATTGTTCCTCTGTTGTTTGGTAGGGAGCCCCTGAGTCAGGCTGGGCCCCAATTAAAAAGACTAGTGGAAATATGGTCCTCTGAATTTTAACTTCACCAAACCTGTCTAGAGAGGCTCCCTCAGAAAAATGGCTCTTGTTCTGTGGACCAGTCCGTTTTGGCTAGTAATACTGAGTTAGAAGAGACTGGTTGAACCAGGCTGTGAAGGTACAGCATCATATCGCATTGGAGAGAACATGGAAAAAATGCTGTAAACACAGTTCGGGTTGAGTTGTAAAATCTGTCTTCACGTTTGCCAGGGACTCACTAGAGGACCTTGTGTAAATCTTTCAACTCTCGTCATCCAGAGTTGTCATTCCGGGCCAGCTGTCCACATAGGATAATTAGGGAGTTACCTCTAGAGGTGTGGCAGCCATGTTTCCCAGAACACAACAGGAACTCATGGCCCGGAATATTTTTTGCCATATATTTATTTTAATGGAACATTGCCTACTGACTTGATTCATTTGCAGCCGTGACACTTGACGTTTGAGTGTTCAGAAGAGTAGGGAACTTGAAGTTGGGAATGTCCAGGAAAATCTGCATGTATGATTGCTAGATCCTTATGAAAGTTTTCAGTTTGGTTTATTTATCACAGGCAAGATAAATCCTAAAAGCAGGAGGGATAGAGGGGTCTGCTGAGACGAATCTATTCATTAATTTACTCCTCCATCCACTCGGATGCTTACTTGGTATGTGCCTGGCACTGTGTTAAGTGGTGAGAGTATGCAGGTGAGTAGGATATGAACTTTCTGGCCCAGTGGAAGACATAGACAAGTAGACAGGCTTTACAGATAGCAGGTAAGTGCTACAGCAGGGAAAGAGAGGCAGTACATGGGAAAAGCACCAGACATGGTGGCTGGACAAGGCTTCCTAGAGGGAGCAGTGTCTAAGATGGAATGAAGTTTGGCTCAGGCAGGGAAGGGAGCTTGGTGGCAAGACTGTTTAGGGCAAAGGAAATAGCATGAACAGAAACCTGGAGAGGAGTGAGGGCCTGTGAGGGAGCTGGGAGAGTTCTAGTCTGACGGGCTCTTGTGAAGGGAGACAGAACTGGCTGGACACTCAGCCTTGTGAAGCCATTTGAACTTCATCTGCAGTGTGGTGGAGAATCCTCGGGAGGATTGTCAAGTGCCACAATAAGATTTGCCCTAGAGAACTTCAACTGTTGTTTCATTGCAGAGAATGGCTTGGAGATGAGAGTGATCACATCAAGGAAAGCATTAACAGGAGAGGAGGGGCGGAGGAGGCAAATTCTGGAGTGGCAACGAGGGTGGAGGGAAGTGGACACACACACACAAGAAATGGTCGCATGTGGGGATGCGGGGGAAAGAACGGCAAGCCTGTTGCCCAGATTTCTGGTTTGGGCAGCCAGGTGGAGGAACAAGGTTTTAGAGGGCGATAGTGACTTGTTCTTCAGGCCATGTTTGTCTGAAGTGAGAGGACGTGGAACAGGTGTCTAGTAGGTAGTTGGATGTGTGGTGTGGTGCCGAGGGTGAGAGATTTAGAGTCATTGACGGGTACCCATGGGAACTGATGCTTTTGTCAAGGATGAGGAAAGGTGAGAAGAAAGCGTCCTGAACAGAACTCTCCTACATGTCAGCATTTAAGGAACAGGCAGGGGAAGAGAAAGCTGTGAATGCTATTGAGAAGTGGCCAGAGAAGCTGGAGGAAATGAGAATGGTCTCCCGGCAGCACAGGAAGGGCGTGTTTCATGTAGAGGTTAGCCAGCAGGGTCAGGTGCTGCCGGGGCTGAAGAAGATGAAGCCAGCAGGGTCAGGTGCTGCCGGGGCGGAAGAAGGTGACAGCTGTAAGGGTTTAATTTAGCAGCGAGTGGTTGTTGGAGGCCTCAAGACCTTGAGGAGAGCAGCTCAGCAGACGGCTGGGGAAAGGGGCTGACCGCGGTGTCTAAGAAGACAAGGAACAGGGAGAACCCAGTGGGCGAACAGACCACATTTTCAGAAAGCTCAGCTTCAAGGGAAGGGACGGGGAGAAGTTGCTGAAAAACGAGTGAAAGTACAGAAAATGGATTCCTGAAGAAGAATGATATTTATCACACAAAGACATGCCCTTATATACTAAGCTAACCTGAGAATACACAGACAGTTACCAAGTGAAACCTATGTCCCCTCATTCATTTCTCTGTTCACCATCCCCGACCCCTCCCACCTTCTGATTCTTCTTCCTTTCATCCCACATGTCTCAAATCTCCAGCAGGCTGTGTCCTCTGTTCCCTGGACTTTGGGGCTGCCCCTTTGGCCCCTGTAGATCTAAGTGGGCCTAGGCTCCCTGTACTTGGAGGCATTATCCAGGCTCGTCTCCTTCCTACTCTCTCCTGGAGAGCCTGACGCACCAACTGATAAGGCCTATTCAGGGCCGAACCTTCTGGGTTCTGAATAAATGGACAGAATCCTAAACATCATGTGATACAAACAAAGTCAGTTCATAGTAACACACACACCAGTTTGTTGTGTTCTTTTAGGCAGGATATTACTTGTACTTCGGCGTGCGCATTCTGGTCAGCGAAGGTTCTGGGGAAACTGGAAAAGGGGACTCATCTACAGGTCCACAGCCTTCCCATTCCCCTTTAGCCACTCTGATTCCGTAGCCCTGGCTTCTCTCGAACTGTCTGTTGACTCATGACTCATTCATTCATTCACTCACTCGTTCAACAAGAATATTTTGAGCGCCTTTGTGCCAGGTTGTGATTGGCACTAGGGATCCCAAGATGAATAAAACGGGATTTCTGCCCTGTGGGGGCAGTGTGACAAATGTCCTATCAGGACCATGAACACACTGCAGTGGGAGCTCTGTAGAAGGCTGAGGAGTGTAGAAAGGGCGGGACGGCCTCACAAAGGAGGTGACATTTGAGTCCAGCATGGAGAGAGGAGATGGGTTTCTCGAGGTGGCTGAAGCTGAAACCGTGCTTGGAACCCCCTCTGTCTCTCTCGTACCTGTCTCCCTCCTCTGCACCCATCTCATCCTTGGGGGACCAGATTCTGGGTTCACGAGTTGATGACCAGATTTTTCCCCTTTTCCAGAAAATATATTGTCCCTTCTATTTTAACAATGCCATTGTATGGTTAATGCCTCACCCCAAACAGTGGCTCTAACATGGAGGCTGGTTCAGGCAGCCAGACAGTCATGCTCTCAAAGACAGTTACTCTCTTGAGCGGTTTCAGCCTATTACTGCTGTTCCCAGATTCTGAGCATAGCAATGGCATCTTTGAGAAGGGACATTTGCCTGGTAGTGGGGGTCTGTAAGGACCAGTGAAAGACACATGATTAGGTTAAGAAATTCAGGAGAGACTATGTAGGCCTCAAGTGTCACGCTAATATTCTCGGTACCAATACAGTTTCACCATAGAAAAGTTTCTATCATTAAATCCAGTGAAGCTGCAAAAATTGATGGCTTTAGAAGATACTTGTTCCATAATCCTGAATGTAAATGAGATGACTTAAAGAGTAATTAAAGGGGAAGCAAAACTTGGCCATTCTTTCTGAGGGGCCTTGTTCAGATAAAAGGAAGAATGTCTTTGTATTGTGGTATAAGGTTTTATTTATAGACTGTATTTCAGAAAAGTTAGTTTCAGTGAGATGGGAAGGCTGTTTTTGCAAAGGGTAATTTGTAAGCCTTGGTGTTGCCCATGCCTATACAGGTTCCAGGACACAGCAGGCCCACAATCAACATTTGTTAAATAAGCGAGAGAATGAATGGTTTCCCTCTGGTCGTGTGGTCGGACTGTTGTGGGGGTTTAGCGTTGCTGTAACCATTGCAGTTCTCTGCTTTTGAATTAAGATTGTTCTCCCGGGTTCTGGTGGGACAGGATGCAGCACCAAGGAGACTCCTGCAGTGAAGATCCTGTTTGTGTGGCAGAGTCACCCACATTGATGTGTGAATCTTGTTGAAAGACGTTTCCTTCCAGCCTTCAGTTAGTAGATATTTACTTGGGCACTAGGTCTGTAGTGTAGCAAAGTAAAAATTCTCAAAGTATCGTGTTAGTGTCTTTTAATGATTTCTATTTACGGATGATCTATATTAAACCATTACCTTAAACTCTTTTCTCTCCTAAAATAATGTTTGCATTTTTAAAAAAAACTGTTTAATTAGGGAACCCTCATATCTCTTAACACTGTGCGACAGTTCTCACAGTACTTTGATAGTTCAAGGAAAATAATTTTATGTCTAATAATTTAAATTTTTGATTATAGATGCAGGAAAGTACTGATTCTTGTGGAATGTTGCAAAAGGAATAGCTTAATTATAAAAATAATGGGGTTTCTGCAAACATGCAAAGAATTATAATATATAATACTCTGAGAAATAAAGCATTGTTGTCATGCTTGATTTTAGCTTCAATTACATTTTGCCAATTCATCTATTGTCTCATAAAATTATTTGAAAATCTTTCTTATCTTTTTTTTTTGTTCCCGGCCTGTGTTGGTGTATGCCCTTTTCTATTTTGATCTTCCTCTCTTTTTCTGCAGACAACAATTTCTGTAAATAACACCGCTGGCTAGAGTGGCAGGCTGGCTTTCATCTTTTCTCTGTCCTGACGCACTCTGTCTACTGAAGCATCGACACCGAGTCTGCAGGCTTAGTGATAATGTCTACTGTGTCTATCTACAGAAACAGAACTTGCCTGGGCCTCGCTTTCTTTGCAGAGAGGACGGCGACGGCTCAGGTCATTGGTATATCACTCTGAGGATAATATACAAACCGCTATGAAGCGTGAAAAAAATAAAACAAAGAAACAAGGTCTTAGACATCCAGGACTCAAGATCCAAGATTAAAAATTCCAAATACCATAGCAAAGAGCTAAGCTGAAATAAGAAAGAGATGGTAAAGTCGATAACCTAGAACAGTTAATGGAAAAAGTGGTTCAAGAGAATGATAATGTTTTATTTCAGGTTCTTATATGGATTAGTCATGACCTTCAAAAAGAGACAAAACATTGCCCCAGGAACCATGTTGCTTGTGTGTGTGTGTGTGTGTAGTCTTTTTATACCTGTGTATGTAAAGGGAGCAGGTCCTAGGAGGAGGCGCATAAAACTGAATGCAATGAGAGCAGGGAGTGGCTGCCACTGTGCTTCATTTCTGATATATACATTTCTTTAAGTGGTGGGATTCTAGGTGAATTTTATCCTCTGTTTTGCAGCATTCAAAGAAAATTAATGAAAAGAACTTAAAATTTTCCTGCCCAAATTCTTCTCCTTGCGCTGTACAAATAAAATGGGGTTTTTGTCTGTCTATAATTCTGTCTCTTCTTGAATCATTTTCCAAATAACCATACAGGTTTCTTTTTAGCTACATTTGCAAGGAATGCTGGGAGTGGTTATACTTCAAGTCTAGGCTACTTTACAAAGTGAAAATTCGCTTTAGTGGGCTCGGGGTTGGGGGTGCACCTACAGAGACATAGGGTCACCCCCACGGTAGGTACAGGGTGGGTTGGGACAAGCTGCTTGAACACGTGAATGGGCCCTCTGTACAGGGGTACTCCTGGGGCAGAGTACCGGGAATTCACTCAATGATGGGCAGCGGAGCACCTGACAACTCCTGTAGGACAGTTAGCATGCATAGAGCAATATTCAGAAGTAAGAGATTCTCCATCATGCAAAAACTATAGGTTAAACCACAATATTCAGGGACTGGTGGGTAGAGGGATTCATCTTTTAAGCAATAACTTTATTTCTTAAGGAGACATGATTTGACTGTTTAGAGATCATCTTCCTTCCTTAACCATAGGCTGTGCAACATGTATTAGATGCCAAAGTAATCAATCCATCTAAGAAGAGCAAAGTTCAAATCTTCTTAGAACTTACATAACTGCTATCCAGGTGAAGTCTGGAGGGCTTATGAGAGGCACCTTCAGGCTTCTTGAGGCCTTCAGACCTGCAGCAAAAGGCAGAGATGAGCCACCTCAAGGAGAGTGCCTCTAGTTACAATGGCAAGAAGGAGGTAGAGCCCCAGGGAATGGAGAATTGTAGAGTGGTAGGCTCACAGGGAAGCCCCAAAGCCAAGTGGTCACCCACCAGCCTGTCCTCTCTTGGACCCCAGAGTATCCAGGCAGGACATGCATAGCTGTACTCTCATAATGCCAAATGGACCAGTTTGTTAACTCGCTAGAGCAAAACAAAGATCTAATTTTTGTGCTTGATTTTATGTGAAGTACTCTAATCAATCAATCAAGTCATTGTGCGGAGAGTATCTTGCATACTTGCAGTCTTGCAGTCAGACTAATATTTCAAAAGATTTACAGCCTCAGATAATCTAGGTGGAAAACTAAGTGAGTCCCTTTACTGCTTCTGATTCTGATTTAAGCTGAAATGTAGTATGGAATTCATCTCTCTCTCTCTCTTTCTCTCTGTTTCTCTGTCTCTGTCTCTTTCTCTCTCTCATAAGAAAACAGAGGCCAGAAATATTTTGTGGCTTGCCCAAAGTCACCAGTGATTTAAAGGCTGAGCACATCCTAGAGCAAAGGACTTTTCACCTGGGGAGGACTTTCTCCTCTATCACTGACAGAACTGGTCACCATTTCGGAATAAGGGCTCTTCATTTACTTGAAGGCTGCTCTGTTTTTATTCACCAATAACTCTTGTTTTAAGTTGTATTCCTTCATTTACTAATGAGGTTTGTCATTTTCCCACAAGTTGAATGGAAATCTTTCCAGAGTAGGTTTCTCACCTCAGCGGGTGCAGTAGAGTGAGCAGGAGGACTGGCCTGTGTTAGCCATGCGAAATGATCATGTTCAGAGAGCAAAGCCACTGACTGTCAGAGCTGGGGGAACCCTCATGAATGCTCTGGAGTCATCTCATGTATGCTACTTCCCATGAATTGATTGTTTCCATCTATCTAATTGAGGCTTCCTGCATACTAATTACCCTAGTCATAATTTTCATTCCATGCTGGAAAGCCTCAGAACCACAAATGATGCTGAATTTCATCACCTAATTTGTGGTTGATTACCTAATGTACATTTTGTTCTTGGAGAATTGCCCTTGGTTCCTCTGTACATATTCTCAATTTTTGTGTTCTCACTGCTCCCCAGCTGTTATTTCATCTTTAGTTTGTTCTTTTATCAGTTCCTGGTGGCACAGGGTCATGTCAAAGCAGGTTCTGCATTTATAATTAACCAAGACAGCATACATATTTGAAGATGGCAGCAGGAGGCCTCCGTAGCGGGTTGAAGAATGAAAGGTGGTTAGACATGAGGAATGTTTGGGATGGTCTGAGAGACAAATAAGGTAGGAGCTTATGGTAGAGGCTTAACCTGTCTCTCCTTCCTTAAGTGCACATTCCTCCCTAAAATGTATTTTAAAAAGTAGTTGTTCATTGTGTGTATGTATACACATATATGCACATATATTAATTATATCTAAATATGTATCTTGTCTCCTATTTTAATAATAAAATCTCTGCATGGACCAGAAAAACCACTGTTAATTTTATATGCTTTCTCTAAATAGATTTCAATTGATGAGTTCCAGTAGCAAATTTTAACTTTGAAAAATAAGTCCCGTGCAGTCACAATGGAATAGGAATTGATACCCCACTTTAGCCCCCAGGATCTACAAAACAACCTGAGGTTATTTGAGCTCCAGTGTTAGTACTATTCTTATTTCTTCTAATTAAGTAACAATCTTGCCTTAAAATGAGGTGCTTCTTAGTAAAGCATAAGCTGGTAGCATTTAAAAAATTTTAACTGTTGATTGAAATATAACCTACATACAGAAAAGTTCACAATTATTTTATTATTTTACTGAGCTACAAATTACATACTTAATTAAGTCCACCGCTTTAAAACGTGTAGTTTAAGTTTTAACGTACTCACAAAGTCATTCAACCATCCCCACTGTCCAAGTCCAGAGCATTTCCTGCATCCCCCAAAGTAACCCCATCCCTGTTAGTAGTCACTCGCCGTTTTGGCCTTCTCCAGTCCCATAGCAACCACTAACCTACTTTCGGTGTCTATGAATTTGCCTATACTGGACATTTCCGATAAACGAAATCATGTAATATGTGGCCTTTTGCGTCTGGCTCCTTTTAGTTAGCATAATGCTTTCAAGGTCCATTCATGTTGCAGCTTGAATTAGCCCACTGCTGTGTTATTTATGGCTGAATAAAATTCCATTATTATTACTTTAGTTGGGGGGCTTTACCAGTTCCTAGCAAAGTCCTAGAGCTGCATCTACCTGGTCATGTATTTGATTGCTGATTGGGCTCTCAGAGGCCTGAATGGCACGCCTGGGCTGGTTCATCCCAGCGGGGAGCTGGGCTCCTGGGAACAAGGGGATGTCCCTGTGAACCGTGACAAGCACTGGAGCCTGCACACCTCCTTCCTGTCCCCCTTTTCTGTAGTGCCGTGATCCCTTCACACTTCTCCAAAGGAAGCTCTCCCAGAACAATTCCCCCAGGGTGTGGAACTGAGTGGGCTTCTGGGGACTTTCACATTTGGAAGTGGTAAATGTTCTTTTGTGGAGCCTAAAGCCCTTGATTTTTCTTTTTTCTAAATACATTGTTTTCCTCTCAGAGTAAACGACAGGGACAGTTTGTGATCAGAGTTCTCCAGCAGTCATGTGATTTACAGAGACACACCCAAACCCTGGGTGTCTGTGGCTCTTTGTGGAGTGGAGCATAGTCAGCTTCAGTGAGGCTCCTTGTGCACTTTTTCGGTTTTGGAGGAATCTGAGTTTGTGTGGAGAATGACTTCTAATACCCTTTTCCTTTTGATCTTGTTGAATTGATGCAAGGTCTGAGATCTTAAGGCTTGGCTCCATGTCTTTCTGGGAATGCATGGAAAAGGCATTTTTCCATTTGCTGTTCCTTGACTTGGGTGTGTAGGGGGAGGAAGAGGAGGAAGGAGTGGTATGGACTTGCTCTGAAAATCTCAGGAGCATCCTACAGTTCACATTGTTTCCGGTCTGTTTGAAAAGTGTTATTGGCGTATGTACTTGATTCTTGTGTCTTGGCTGAAATGCGTAGTTCCACACAGAACTGTGTCATGTATTAGAAGTCATCTGTTTAGTAGCAGTGGAAGCGGAAGTGTGCTTAACCCCTGCTTCATGTCAGGTTTTCTTATGTCAGGCTGAGAAGGACCTCATCAGAGTTGGTTAAGATTTAGGGGTCTTTGGGCCTGAGTTGCACTCAGGATGCTAACCCACAGCATGTCAGTTAGTAGGCCCATACCTGAGCTTGCCACCCAATCAGTGATGAGAACCACGAGCTTCTTTTTCTAATGGCTACTTCCTTATCTACATCAGTTGCCCCATCACAGAGTTAAAATTACTACCCTTTGTTATTTTCTCCAAAAGTACCCAGCCCCCGGCTGCATTTGTCTTGTCGATGACTTGCCTGAGTCTTAGTTTTTACTAATGTGATCGTATAGAAGGCAGGAGTGCACATGGGCTTACTGCTTGCACATACTGCCTTTTTTAACATGGAGGTGTCCTACTGGTACGGACACATCCCTGTGTTGTTGACCTAAGTACGGTTTGTGTAGCATTTTACTTCTCAGCTTGTCTCATCCCTGGGTGAGGATGGGAGTCTGCGGGGAAAGTAGCTACAGGACCCTCTTTGAATTCTAAGTACTCTTCTTGGGACACACATTTGGGGCACCTTGGAGTTCCCGTCTGTTGATGCCTGGTAGAAACGTAGTATTACCAGGAAGTGACAGCAGCAGCAGAAGCAGTCTGAACTGTAGGAGTTTCTGGCTATAGGAAATCTTTACGCAGTCAGTTAAGTGATGTGTGCTGCGGCTGCCAGGGGAGAAAACCAGTCAAGTTTATGTTTTGTTTTCATCAACATGAGTTTTGTATTAGGCTTTTTATTTTGAAAGCATCTAACCTCAAGCTTGATGTATTCCTGCTTTGATGTGAATGTCACCAGCATTGATGGTCTCTGTTACTGCTTGTTTTCTCTTGGTTTGGACTTTCTGTTCCTTTTGAGCTTCATTTGCACTGTTAATGGATCTTGTGGGTTTTTCCCTACTGAAAACATGTACTTTTTTATTGTGCTGAATTGTGTTGTGTCTCTTCCCTTTAAGAGTTCTGCATAAAGGAAATATAATGTAGACTATATTAATTTTTGAGACTATCATTGGAACAGAATCTTATTTAAAATTATAGGCTAAACTGATCTTATGAAAAGTTTGCACAGCTAAAAAAAATCCTGTGTACTTCTGAGTAAATTTATTTATTTTTCTTTTTAAAATTTTTTCTTTTAAATATATATTTTATTGATTATGCTATTACAGTTGTCCTATTTCCCCTCCCTTTATTCCCCTCCACCCTGCACAGCCCTCCCACCCACATTCCCCCATCTTAGGTCATGTCCATGGGTCATACATGTAAGTTCTTGGGCTTCTACATTTCCTTTACTATTCTTAACCTCCC
Source organism: Macrotus californicus (assembly GCA_007922815.1). Lineage (NCBI taxonomy): Eukaryota > Metazoa > Chordata > Mammalia > Chiroptera > Phyllostomidae > Macrotus > Macrotus californicus. Next base: position 11,119 of record VMDR010010485.1, on the reverse strand, counting down.
CCTGTCTGTCTTCTACCTACCATTTATGCTTCTTATTCCTTGTACCTTTTACCCCTCTCTCCCCACCCACTCCCCTGATGATAATCCTCCGTGTGATTGCCATTTCTGTGATTCTGTTCCTGTTCTAGTTGTTTGCTTAGTTAGTTTTTGTTTTAGCTTCAGTTGTTAATAACTGTGAGTTGGTTGTCATTTTACTGTTCCTATTTTTGATCTTCTTTTTCTTAGATAAGTCCCTTTAACATTTCATATAATAAGGGCTTGATGATGATGAACTCCTTGAACTTGACCTTATCTGAGAAGCACTTGATCTGCCCTTCTATTCTAAATGATAGCTTTGCTGGATAGCGTCATCTTGGATGTAGGTCCTTGCCTTTCATGACTTGGAATACTTCTTTCCAGACCCTTCTTGCTTGCAAGGCTTCTTTTGAGAAATCAGCTGACAGTTTTTTGGAAACTCCTTTGTAGGTTACTGTCTCCTTTTCTCTTGTTGCTTTTAAGATTCTCTCCTATCTCTCATCTTAGGAAATGTAATTATGATGTGCCTTGGTGTGTTCCTTCTTGGGTTCAACTTCTTTGGGACTCTCTGAGCTTCCTGGACTTCCAGGAAGTCTGTTTCCTTTGCCAGATTGGGGAAGTTCTCCTTCATTATTTGTTCAAATAAGTTTTCAACTTCTTGCTTTTCCTCTTCTCCTTTTGGCATCCCTATAATTCAGATGTTGGAACATTTAAAGTTGTCCTGGAGGTTCCTAAGCCTCTTGTCATTTTTTTGAATTCTTGTTTCTTCATTCTGTTCTGTTTGAATGTTTCTTTCTTTCTTTTGTTCCAAACCGTGAATTTGAGTTCCTGTTTCCTTCCCATCACTGCTGGCTCCCTGTACATTTTTCTTTATTTCACTTTTCATAGCCTTCACTTTTTCCTCTACTTTATTACCATACTCAACCAATTCTGTGAGCATCCTGATTACCAGTGTTTTGAACCAGTGCATCTGATAGGTTGGCTATCTCTTCGTCGCTTAGTTGTATTTTTTCTGGAGCTTTGATCTGTTCTTTTATTTGGGCCATTTTTGTTTTTTTTTTGTCTCGACACACATGTTATATAATAAGGGGCTTTCTGACTAAATTTAAATAATTGGCTACCTTTCTATTGGTTTGTGGCCATGACACTTGGTCTGAGCACTAGAGATTTCAAATTTGCCTTAAGACAAGGGGTAATAACTTGATTTGGCAATCGTGCCCATAACCTTCCAATGAGGATCAGGATTAGGCATTTAGTGGATTAGTTCACATTGCTGCTAGTAACTGCTTTAACTTTAATAAAAACCTAAGCTGTTTACATATACACTTTTGTTCTTTTGGATATATACTTATGCTAAGGAATCTGGTGGTTTTTCAACAGATCAAAGCCCTATAAAATCAGTGGTCAAAGCTTTTGAAACTGTGGTTCTTTCAGGAAATCAGTGTAAATAAAATCTATCAGACTGTTTTAAAATGAAACTTTTGCATTTAGCATTTCGGAAAGATTCCTGATGGTGGAAACCTCTTCATTAAACAGGATTAGAGAGCCACATGTCTTTTAAAGTCAGGATCACAAATGAGTTTTAAAGAAAATACATTAAGGGAGGTCCTGCTTTATCTGAATTCCCAAGAGCAGGTAGGGGTAGACGTTGCAAGAGTGTGAACTCTCCTTTGGAGAGAAAGTGAGACCAGTTATAAACAAGTGAACCTGCTGGAATCTTCCTAATTCCTGAAAAGATTCTTCACCATTGGGCAGCCTCCAGTTTAGCATCAGAATACTACATGCTGATGATAAGATAAGCAGCCTTAATTTGTTAATACGATGTTAAGAAGGCATTTAAAAAATAAGATATAATAGTAAAGAAAAGAACCCTTCCTATTTTAATCTTTTTCTAATAATAAAATGTGTTCATTTTAGAAAACAGGAGAACATGAACAGGAACAAAGACAAATCATCTATATTCTTAAAGCCCAAGGAAGAGAACTACTGTTAACATTTTGGTGTATAGCCTCTTTAAAAAAATATGATGAGTTTTAATTCTTTGTTTTCATTGATTTGCTATATTTGATACTTAAAAGAGTCACAATTTTGTTTTAAAATTTTCAACCAATGACTAAGGCATCCTGTGATTCTTCGTGGATTTTTCGCTGTGGGATAATTAAACCTTGAGGGCAGATGAGAAATGAGGCAATTTCTGAGTACAAGATTTATAACCTAGAAAAGTCCAGTAAATATTTAAGAAAGAAGTCCACTTCTAAAAACTAATTTTCAAAAGAGCTTTAAGTGTGTTATCAACTTTTTTGGATTTAGTGTGTTATCAACTTTTACGGATGACTTCTATAGAAGGACATGCACTTTCTACAAGTAATATAAGACAGTGAGAAATGAATCAGAAAATGCAGTTTCTCCCAGCTTTGAACCAAGTGTGTTAGCAAATGTGGCCTTGTGTATGCTGGGTTTTTATTTCTGTTAATTGTTTAGTTTCACTGTAGTCTTTTTGTGGAAGAATTATTTATCCACATATTAGTAATGAATGGTATGTCACAATTGAAAATAAGTCAGAAAAAAAGAGGATAGGAGAAAATAAGAGTTAGAAAAAGTAAGACATAATCAGAGGTCAAGGAAAATGCACTTGTCAGAGACTTTAAGCAACCAAGGCAAAAAGAAAGCATGATCCATCATGAGAGTTAGTGTTCATTGGGGGAGAAAAAGTCTGCTTGGGCAACTCTGAGCTATTTCTGATACTAAGTCCAGAATCAAATTTCTCCCTTAGGAACCCCCAAAAGGTGCTGCGATATGATATCACAACTCCCACGACCTCCCTGAATAAAACATAATGCTGTGTTGCTTGGCAGTTGTCAGTTGGCAGGCCTTTTGGATGCCTCCTGTATGCCAGGACAGTGCATGGGCAATTTTGGCCCAGAGTTCGGGTTGGGCACTGTTAGATGGGCCTGGGTGCTGCTGTGGGGTCTCCCTAACAGGGAGAGCACAAGGTGCTTCAGGATGGAAACTTACAAAGTGGAATTTTGCTCACCCTCCTGTTCATCTCCATGCGTGTCTGGGGTAGGGGGGCTATAGAACCTGTCGGGCTGGTTTATGTTAGAAAGTCTTTCTTTCTTTGCCATCACATTCAAGGCTAATGTTCACCATTGCCTCTCCACATCCCTTGCAATTTGGCAGGCTTTTAAAATGTCACACGATTCTAACCTTTTCCCCCCGACTTATTTTTCGGTTTTTATTGGAGATGTTTCCCACACATGGTTTCATTAAATACACTGAATTTTGGGACTTTCATATGTATAAACATCAACCAAAAGTCATCTTGCTGAGAGATCTTTGCCATCTGTGGAGTCTGGGATTTAAAAACCAAGAGCCATTTTAAGCGAGAAGTTCTGTGGTGTGCAGTTGTCATCCACTTGCCCCTTCTTAAATGGCGTGACGGTGGTGCCTGCCTTGGTGCCACTGAATTCTGCATGGATAGAGCTCCAGGATGGTGCTGAGCAGCCTGGGTCTTGGTCATGGTCCTCCCACCAACTTGCTCAAAGGTGCTGAGATGCATCCCCAGATGGGACTGGGAAATGTGGTGAGCCAAGGAGGCTTCCCATTCATTTAGAAATTCTACTGTAGTGTAGCAGGGTATACTGCTGAGTATTATTCTCCCCTCCCTCTTTTTCCTTTGCCAATTTGATTGGTGTAGGGTTGTTTTTGTTGTTTTCATTAAAAATTGCTCTCCCCTCATCCTATATAACTTTCTACCATCTTTCATAAATTTCTCATACTCAGGAACTGTGTTTTATGCCAGGTGAATTAGAGCAGGACTGTTTCAGGGTGTAATATAATTCTTCCAGATTATCACGGGGATCAGACTTGAGCTGTCTTAATACCCAGACACCTATGAACCAATACTGCTGCTTTTGTCTGCGTGCACGCATGTGAGGGACTGAGTATCATGCCTTTGACCCCTGGTTGGAGGAGATGCTGCTCCATAGGTAACAGGCACCATCCACAGGGCGTGGGTGATGGGGGAGGGTCAGAAGAAAAGCAATTTTTTGAGCAAATTGTTGGCCTGTAGTTAGCAGTCCTTCTATTCTGCACCTTATAGGTAGGGATGATCGGTTCTACGGCCTAAGATGAAGCAAAACAGCCTAAATGTTAACGAGATATGTTTTAAATGTCAAGAGCCTTGAAATAGCTTTTTGCAATAAAAATATTTAGATGAAACCTTAAAGTGAATTAGATTGTATTTAGCAAGAAACCCAGAAGGTGCATGTGAAAATGATCTAATAATAACTTGTGGTTTTAGAATAGGTGGTTTACCTCAGTGGACACTAAAACGAAAACTAGGAGCTCAACACAATAAGCTCCTTATTGGGAATCCTGCTATTCACATGATTTTATTTTTTTATCTTTTATTTTTTAAAAAATGTATTTTATTGATTATGCTATTACAGTTGTCCCATCTTCCGCCCCTCCCCTCCGCCCTGCACACCCTTCACCCCCACACTCCCACTCTTTAGTTCATGTCCATGGGTCATATATATAAGTTCTTTGGCTTCTACATTTCCTATACTATTCTTAACCTCCCCTGTCTATCTTCTACCTACCATTTATGCTTCTTATTCCCTGTACCTTTTCCCCCTCTCTCCCCACCTGCTCCCCTGATGATAACCTGTACCTTCCCCCCCATTCTCCCCCTCCTCCTCCCCACTGATAACCCTCCGTGTGATCTCCGTATCTGTGATTCTGTTCCTGTTCTAGTTGTTTGCTTAGTTTGTTTTTGTTTTTGTTTCAGGTTCAGTTGTTAATAACTGTGAGTTTGTTGTCATTTTACTGTTCATATTTTTGATCTTTTTATTAGATAAGTCCCTTTAACATTTCATATAATAAGGGCTGGGTGATGATGAACTCCTTGAACTTGACCTTATCTGGGAAGTACTTTATCTGTCCTTCCATTCTAAATGATAGCTTTGCTGGATAGAGTCATCTTGGATGTAGGTCCTTGCCTTTCATGACTTGGAATTACTTCTTGCCAGCCCCTTCTTGCCTGTAGGTTTCTTTGGAGAAATCAGCTGACAGTCTGATGGGCACTCCTTTGTAGTTTACTGTCTCCTTTTCTCTTGCTGCTTTTAAGATTCTCTCTTTATCTTTCATCTTGGGTAATGTAATTATGATGTGCCTTGGTGTGTTCCTCCTTGGGTCCAACTTCTTTGGGACTCTCTGAGCTTCCTGGACTCCCTGGAAGTCTATTTCCTTTGCCAGATTAGAGAAGTTCTCCTTCATTATTTGTTCAAATAAGTTTTCAATTTCTTGGTCTTCCTCTTCTCCTTCTGGCATCCCTATGATTTGGATATTGGAACGTTTAAAGACATCCTGGAGGTTCCTAAGCCTCTCCTCATTTTTTTGAATTCTTGTTTCTTCATTGTGTTGTGCTTGAATGTTTCTTTCTTTCTTCTGGTCCACACCATTGATTTGAGTCCCATTTTTCTTCCCATCCCTGTTGGTTCCCTATATATTTTCCTTCATTTCCCTTATTGTAGCCTTCATTTGTTCATCTAATTTGTGACTAAATTCAACCAAGTCTGTAAGCATCCTGATTACCAGTGTTTTGAACTGTGCATCTGATAGGTTGGCTATCTGTTGGTCACTTAGTTGTATTTTTTCTGGAGCTTTGATCTGTTCTTTCATTTGGACCATTTTTGTTGTCTTGGTGAGCCTGTTACTAGTAAGGGGTGGAACCTTAGGTGTTCACCAGGGTGGGGCAACCCAGGCTGCTGCATAGTGACGCTGTTTGTAGGGGACGGGACTGAGAGGGAACAACAGTGCTTGCTCCGCTCTCTGCCAGTTTTCAGTGGCTTTCTGCACTATCCACAGTCCAGCTGGGCCCCTCTGATGCTGATTCTGGTGCTGACTCCTGGTGGGTGAGCTTGTGTACGCTCTAGGACCCTGGGGGTCTCTTCAACGAGCTCTCCTGTGAGGCTGGGAGTTTCTCCCGCTGCCGCCGCCTCAACCCCCATAGGAGCTTTCAATCAGAGGCTTTGAGGCTTCATTTCCCCGCACTGGAACTCTGGGTTGCGGGGTCTGTCTTGCTCCCCAGTTGCTCCTCCCAGTTTATCTGCATGAGGGAGTGGGACTCCGGGCCCACTGCACCTTTCCTGGGTCTGCCAGCCCCCTGTGCTTGCGAGAGTCCTCTCCTGTGAGTCCTCTCCACCCGCCCGTGTCCACTCCTCCCACTGGTCTGGATGAAAATTTCTTCTTTAATTCCTTGGTTGTCGGACTTCCATACAGTTCGATTTTTTGTCAGTTCTGGTTGATTTTTGTTTTAAAATTTGTTGTTGTCCTTCTTTTGGTTGTGCGAGGAGGCACAGTGTGTCTACCTACGCCTCCGTCTTGGCTGGAAGCTATTCACATGATTTTAGAAGTACTTTTTCTTCCCCCAAATTTGTTTTCTGACTATTTCTTTTAGTTTAACTAGCATGCTGGATTATGTTAGGTGTTTAATTTGCTCGTGCAACTTAGAACAATGGCTGTGGAAGAAGAAAAGCCCAAAGAACATGAATTCTGCATTTTTTGGCAACTTTTTTATTTGGTAAAGGTTACAACTGCTGAAAAGTGTCGTTGGGGAAGAAGCTGAAGCACTGTTTGTCAAGATGGATTGATTGCTTTTGGTGATGACTGTTTTTGTTGCTACCTCACAATTGGAATGGGGACTTGAGCACAGAATCAGCAGAGACTGACACCAAGTCCACGTCATGAGGAAGTCAGTGCCGCCTGTCCTGTGGCGTACTCTGGGAGTTCTCCCTCTTAATCTGTCTAGTCTTCCCGTGGGCTATCTACTCATTCATGTTTTCAACCTCGCCACAACTTGGGACTTAAGTTTTTTTTTAGCTTCAATACAAATTATGATTCTTATAGACGTACTTTACATAAGTATTATTAGGTGACTAGGAAAATGGCCTTAGCGAACAAATACCGAACACTAAAATGTCCTGCTTTGTATGTATAATTTTTTCCCAACAGTTAGACTAGGGTTTTTTTTCTTCACGGTTTAATTTCATCCTTTTAATTGTGAGATAGATTGATATTTTTCTTGTGCAGCTATGTGTAACAAATGAAACCTGAGGAGATTTAGAGTTTTAAGCTCTAAAGATCATGATTAACCTTAACCTCAGGTAGAATAATGTAACATTAAAAGTCTCCGAAGCAGAAGTATTGCCATTTCCTTGAGATACATTGAAGGGCAAACATGAGCTTTAGTGGATCTTTTCAGCCCTGAGGACTCGGCAAACAATAGAAACTCTTTCTTAGAAAAGAAAGAAGGGACGGTAAGTTCATTTCAGGTAAAGGTAATTTGGGAGGAGAGATGGCGACTGTTCCAAGTCCAGTTGACTCTTGAACAACATGGGAGTTAGGGCGACTGACCCCTGCACAGTTGAAAATCTGCTGATAATGCCAGTTGACCTCCGAGTCTGCAGATGCCAGCTGCAGATCAAAGCCCCTGTATGAGTTGATCTGTGCAATTCAAGCCCATGTTGTTCAAGGGTCAGCTGTCATGTGAGTGACTCATACTTTACAATGAGCACATGGAAGTGCAATGAAAAAATCAAAACTGCCTTACACATGTTAAGGTGGCTACTATAAAATAACATTTAAGAAAACAGAAAGTAAATGTTGGCAAGGATATGGAGAAATTGGAACCCTTCTGCCCTGTTGGTGGGACTGTAAAATGGTGCTGCTGCTATGGAAAACATAGAATTATATACAAAATTATATATATATGATCCATGAATTATATATAAAATTATCATATGATCCAGCAAGTCCTCTTATGGGTATATACTCAAAAGGATTTGTGTACACATTCACAATAGCCAAAAGGTGAAAGCAACCGAGGTGTCCATCATGGATAAATAGGTGTGATGTACACACACATGGAATATTGTTGAGCCTCAAACAGGAAGGAAATCCTGACACCACTACAACATGGGTGAACCTTGAGGACATTGTGCTGAGTGAAATAAGCCAGATCAGAAGGTCAAACACAGTGCGGTGCCACGTATGGGAGGTACTTGGGGTAGAATCATAGAGACAGAAAGTAGCATGGCAGCTGCTAGAGCCTGGGAGAGGGGAATCGGGAATTATTGTTTCATGTGGGCAGAATTTCAGTTTTGCAGGATGAAAAGAGCATTCCATTCTGGAGCTTGGTTGTACAACGATGTGAGTGTACTTAACACTACTGAAGTGCACACTTAAATGGTTAAGGAATACTATAGGTGTTTTACCACATTTTAAAAAATAATAGAATTTATTGTATGTGCCTGTGCGTCATGATTCCATTTAAACAGCAGTTTGTGGAGTTAGTGTTGAGGTGGCAATTCAGACCTTCCACCCAATTTCCTATCCCCATTTCCTTTTTAAATTTTTTGCTGTCTCCCTTTCTCCTTATAAAATACTGATTTGCTCACTGCTGTAGTTCTCGTGTCTAGGAGGGTGCCTGGAACATACTAGGTGATCAGCAATTATCTGTTAAATGATAGAATCTTGTAAGTAAAATAAAGTCACTTAAATGACAGATGCATTAGGAATAGTGTATTTCTTAAATATCTTTTATTTGTGAGAATTAACCTGTAAAATAAAGCATAGAAACCTACAGTAGCTAGTTCAATGAATTTTTATATGTCTACATGCCTGTGACCAACAGCCAAATAAAAACATGGGTTGTTTTCATCACTGCAGAAGATCCCTCATACCCCTCCCAAAACAGTCCCCACCCTGCCAGGTGCCCACATGGTTCTGGCTTCTGTTACCCACGGATGCGTTTGCCTTTGAATGTCACATAAATGGAGTTTTATGGGATGTACTAATTCGTCTGTCTTTCAGCCACCGAGGCTGTGAGATGTAGCCTCATCACGGATCCGTTGTATGATAGACCCCATTTGTTTACCCACTCCTTTGTTGATGGAAGTCTGGGTTGTTTCTACCTTTTATGTTTTGCTATTACGAATAAAATTCTTGTACATATACCTTTTGAGGACATAACTCCTATCTTGAGCAAAAGTAGGTAGGAGTAGAATTAACTCAATCTTAGATTAGATATATGTATTTCTTAACTTTTACATCTGCCAAATGTTTTTTTGAAAAGTGGTTGAAGTAATTTACATTTTCACCAACAACTGTCTCACATTCTGGTGAACATGAGGAGTGTCCCTTTCTTTTGTGAAGTAGTGGGTCCTCCTTGTGGTTGGAGCTCGCATTCCTCTAGTGCAGAGATTTCCAACCTTTCTCAACTCATGGCACGCGTCAACTAATGACTAAACTCCTGCATCACACCAAAAAATACATTTTTTGTTGATCTGACAAAACAGGGATTGAGCACAAAGGAAAAAGGACTCATGGACATGGACAACAGGGCGGTGATTGCGGGGTGGGGGGTGTATAAGGGGACTCAATGGTAATGGAGAAAATACAATAATGACGAAATTAAAAAATTAAAAAAAAAGAAAGTTGCTGCTTGAATGAGTTGAGCATCTTTTCATGTGCTTATTGGTGATTTGGGTATCCTGTGAAATATCTGTTTAGGTGTTTTCCTCATTTTGTTTTTATATTTTGTCATTGTTTTATATTAATTCTTTATTTTGGACGCGTCTTTGGTCAGATACATGTATTACAGATACCTTTTTCCAGTCTGTGACTTGCCTATTCATTTTCCTAATACTTTGAATGAATGGAAGTTCTTAATTTTCATGAAGTCAAATTGATCAAATTTAATTTAAAAGCTATTATTTTTGGAGTCCTGTTTAAGAAAACTTTGCCTATCTTGGATAATTCTGAAAGCTATTAATGCAATTAGCACAATAAAATAAACTCAAATTAGACATTCTCATCTAAAAGGGAAGTTTAAGTTTAAACAACTGCACAATTCAAACATGTTTCTTATAAAGGATGAGACAGAGACACAAGAGCTCCCTTTTGACAGCATTCTGACAGCAAAAGGGCACACACACTTTTTTAAATTCAACTTTTTTTCTTGCTCAGTGTTTAGAAAGACTATGATCTATTGGCCAGAGTAAGGGAATAATGATTTGAGAGCGAGTAGATTATTTAACTTGGACTTAGAACCTCACTCTCCTTAACAAATTATTGGGCGTAAATTCCCCCATTTGCCCCTCAGCTTTCCTTTGTGAGCTTTATTATATGGATTTCCTAACGTGTAACCCAACTGAAGGAAGTCATGGCTGTGGTCTCAGGTGTCATAGCACATCATGATATGTTTGCAACTCTAATGGCTGGTAAAACTGGAGGTTGCTGCACACTGGATTTCTGTTCTATTAAAACTGTCCCCCAAGTTTCTCATGTGGGAGTTCTTCCTTAAAATGTGGCTTTGCGGGGAAGCCCACTTGCTATTGTGCCAATGCCCCTCCTAAAGCCCATATTTCTTCTTTTTAGTGTGCATATCACTCACCTTTCACGTATCCAAATCCAAGAAAAATGAGGGCAGTATGTTGTTTTAAATATTTCTTCTGTATCTACTTCTCAGGCTGCTACACTGCACCCCAGCCCCAAACTAGAACATTGCTTTATACAAATGTTCAAATATTCAAGATATTTCCTGATTTCCTTTTGATTTCTTTTTTTTACCTTACAGTTTAGAAGTGTGTTGTTTAATTTTCAAATATATGGATATTTTAATTTCTAATTATGGTCAGAAAACATATTTTATGTAACTTGAATCTTTTTACATGTGTTGAGAATTCTTGTACAATATAGTTTGTGGTTCGTCTTGTGGAATGGCCCGTGTGTACTCTTCAGTTACTGGGTGGAGTGTTCTATAACTGCCATTTGTGTCGACCTGCTTTATAGTTGTCGTGTCTTCTGTCTCACTATTGATTTTCTTTCTTCTTGTTGTATCAACCGCTGGGGAGGACGTATTGAAGTCTCCAGGTATAACTGTAGTTTTGTCTATTACTACTTGCATAACTGTTAGTCTTGCTTTATATACCTGTTATTAGATATGTAAATATTTAGGATTAAGTACTCTTGGTGAATTGACCCCTTTGTCGTTTATGAAATGTGCCTTTTTTATCCTGGTGATATTCTTGTTTTCAAA